>JAANYP010000879.1:0-22773 GCA_020465985.1 Centrapalus pauciflorus
TTTTATGTTTCTTTATTCGAGTTTCATCCCTTAGAAATCGAGATTTGTATCTTAATCATTCGAGTTTTATGCAGCATCATTCGAGATTAATCCTTTCTTTATTCGAGTTTCATCAAAGTACTATTCGAGTTTATGCCTTTACTAATCGAGTTTCATCACATCATTATTCGAGTTTCTGCTTACATGATTCGAGTTTCATGTAATATCATTCGAGTTTATTGCTATATAATTCGAGATTCATAAAAACTTCATTCGAGTTTATTACTTCATTATTCGAGTTTTATATTGGTTTAATTTTCGAGTTTCATACCTTATATTTTTAGGCCAGTTGTTACAGTCTCCCCCCGTTGAAGGAATTTCGTCCCGAAATTAGCTCGTGTTCTCCTCTGCTTGGACTTTTGAGAACAGCTGGGGGTACTTCTCTCGGAATTGATCTTCGCGTTCCCAAGTAAACTCAGGACCTCGTTTAGAATTCCACCGGACCTTTATTATTGGAATTCGACTGTGCTTGAGCTTCTTGACTTTTCGGTCCATTATTTCCACCGGTTGCTCAATGAAATTCAATTTATCGTCTATCTCCAGCTCGTCCATGGGTATCACGAGTGATTCATCAGCCAGACATTTCTTAAGGTTGGAGACGTGGAAGGTATTATGAACGTTACTAAGCTCTGGGGGAAGATCGAGTCGGTAAGCTACCGGGCCAATTCTTTTGGTGATTTTGAATGGTCCGATATAACGAGGATTGAGTTTTCCTCGTTTTCCAAAACGAATTACGCCTTTCCAAGGCGAGACTTTCAGCATTACTTGATCTCCCTCTTGGAATTCCAAATCCTTCCGTCGGATGTCTGCATAACTCTTTTGTCGATCCCGCGCAATTTTCAATCGGTTCCGAATCTGGGCTATCTTCTCTGTAGTTTCCTGGATGATTTCAGGTCCAGTAATCTGACTATCTCCTACTTCAGCCCAACAAAGAGGTGATCGACACTTTCGTCCATAGAGTGCCTCGAATGGGGCGGTCTTAATGCTCGAGTGATAACTGTTGTTATAAGAAAACTCAACTAATGGCAGGTGTCTGTCCCAACTTTTTCCAAAGTCGATGACACATGCCCTTAGCATATCTTCTAATGTCTGAATCGTTCTTTCACTCTGACCGTCCGTTTGCGGGTGATAGGCTGTACTCATATCCAGACGCGTTCCTAGAGCTTCTTGCAATGATTGCCAAAACCGTGACGTAAATCTGCTGTCTCTGTCTGATATAATGGATACTGGCACCCCATGCCTTGAGACGACCTCCTTAAGATAGATTAGTGTCAGCTTATCCATCTTGTCAGTCTCCTTGATTGGCAGGAAGTGCGCGGTCTTGGTCAGCCGATCCACGATCACCCAGATGGTGTCATAACCTCCAGAAGTCTTTGGCAACTTAGTGATAAAATCCATGGTGATATTTTCCCACTTCCATTGGGGTATCTCTGGCTGGACTAGCAATCCTGATGGCCTTTGATGCTCAGCCTTAACTTTTAAACATGTTAAGCACTTGCTGACGTAAGTAGCAATGTCAGCCTTCATGTTTGGCCACCAGTATGAACCCTTCAAATCGTGATACATCTTGTTCGACCCTGGATGAACAGCATATCTTGTTTTGTGCCCTTCATCCATTACCAGTTTCCTTATGCCTCCAAACTTTGGTAACCAAACTCTGCCCATGAAGTATCGGCATCCGTCTGACTTAATTTCAAACTGCTTATCCATGCCTCTCAATGCTTCATTCAGGAGATTATCCTCCTTGACTGCCTCTTCTTGTGCCTCTCGGACTTGAGAGTTTAGGTTTGACTGTATGGTCATTACCAAAGCTCGGACTCTCAATGGCTTAACCCGTTCCTTTCGGCTTAGGGCGTCAGCTACGACATTTGCTTTTCCTGGATGGTAGCGAATCTCGCAGTCATAATCGCTAAGAAGTTCCACCCAACGTCGTTGCCTCATATTTAACTCTTTCTGATTCAGAATATGCTGGAGGCTTTTATGGTCCGTGAACACCGTGCACTTGGTTCCATACAAATAGTGCCTCCATATTTTGAGAGCAAACACCACTGCTCCCAGTTCCAAGTCATGAGTCGTATAGTTTACCTCGTGAATCTTGAGCTGTCGGGATGCATAAGCGATGACCTTGTCCCTTTGCATGAGCACACAACCTAATCCGTTGTGCGAGGCATCACAGTAGACTACAAAATTCTCAGTCCCTTCGGGTAGGGACAGAATTGGTGCACTACACAACCTCTGCTTAAGCAGCTGAAACGCCTTTTCCTGTTCTTCACTCCAGACGTATTTCACATCCTTACGGGTCAACTCCGTTAAGGAACCTGCTATCTTCGAGAAGTTCTCAATGAATCGCCTATAATAACCGGCAAGTCCTAGGAATTGGCGGACTTCTGTGGGGGTTCTAGGGATTGCCCAGTTCTTTATGGCCTCGATCTTTGATGGGTCGACCTGAATTCCCTGACTGTTGATCACATTTCCAAGGAATTTTACTTCTCGCAACCAAAATTCACATTTTGAAAATTTGGCGTATAGCTGCTCTTTCTCTAACAACTCCAAGATCAACTTGAGATGTTGTTCATGCTCTTCTTTACTTCGGGAATAGATGAGGATATCGTCTATGAACACTATTACAAATTTATCCAGATATGGTTTACACACCCGATTCATGAGGTCCATAAATACGGCTGGTGCGTTGGTTAAACCGAATGGCATCACCTGGAATTCGTAATGTCCATAGCGAGTTCTAAATGCCGTCTTGGGGATATCTTCTTCCCGAACTTTTACTTGATGATAACCGGAGCGCAGATCAATCTTTGAGTAGAAGCTAGATCCCTGAAGCTGGTCGAACAGGTCATCAATCCTAGGGAGGGGGTAGCGGTTCTTTACCGTTAACTTGTTTAGTTCTCGGTAGTCTATGCACATTCGGAAGGATCCGTCTTTCTTTTTAACGAACAAAACAGGAGCTCCCCAAGGTGAGGAACTTGGTCGAATGAATCCTTTATCCATCAATTCCTGTAATTGACTGGATAATTCTTGCATCTCAGAAGGTGCGAGTCTATATGGGGCTCTTGCGATCGGTGCAGCTCCTGGCACTAAGTCGATTTGAAATTCTACTTGCCTAGCCGGGGGAAGCCCAGGCAAGTCTTCCGGAAATACCTTCGGGTAGTCCCGTACTACTGGAATATCCTCAAGTCGTTTTTCCTTCGACTCTTTTTCTACGATCTGGACCAACACTGCATGGCAACCCTTCCTAAGACATTTTAATGTTCTTAGGCCGGATATGACATTCAATTGTCGGTTCTTCTTTTCCCCTTGGACCGTGAGGACTTTCTTCTTACTGAGTGGTATTCGCACCACTTTCTTTCCACACAAAATCTCAGCCTGGTTATGCGACAACCAGTCCATACCAATCACCACATCGAAACTTCCGAGTTCTATAGGCATTAAGTCTATCTTAAAGGAGTGATCTGCTAGCTTTAATGTGCATTCCTTAATGATACTACTTGCCTTTATTATTTTACCATCTGCAAGTTCTATTGTATAGGAGTTGTCTAAGGGAATAGTAGAAACATTCAACTGCTGGCTAAACTTATCAGATATAAAGCTCCTATCAGCCCCAGTATCAAAGAGTACGTATGCGTAAATATCGTTTAGGAGATACGTACCAGATACCACGTGAGGGTCCTGACGAGCGTCTCCTGCTCCCAACACAAATGCTCTCCCTTGAGCTCTCCCTTCGTTCCTCAATTTTGGACACTCGTTCCTGAGGTGTCCCGTTGCACCACACTCGTAACAGCTTCTCGGGTTGCTACCACTGGCACCCGGGGCTCCGGATCTACAGTCTTTGGCCATATGGCCCAAACGTTTGCAGTTTCCGCATTGGGTTGGACAGGGGCCAGGGTTGTGGTGGAAGGTGCATTTGGTGCAAAAAGGCTTAGTACCGGTATAGCTTCTCCTTGACTCAACTCCTGCTACATAGGCTTTAATGGTCTCGGGTTTCTTGAACTGTGAACCCGTGTTCTTCCCGGTCTTTTCTTCCCACTTTCTCTTGTGTTCCCCGGCTCTGGCTTCGTTCCTCCGGGATACTTGGTCCATAAGATTGTTGGCCATTCTAATGGCGTCCTGTATGGTGGATGGGTTGGAGGCGGTAACGTTCCCTTGTATTTGAGGAGCGAGTCCCCAAATATAGCGTTCAACCTTCTTGTATTCCGGAGTTACCATCTGCGGACATAGGATACTTAGTTCATGGAATCGGTTGGTATATCCTGCAACGTCCGTCCCTTTCATTGATAGATTCCAGAATTCTGATTCCATTTTCTGGAGTTCGTTTCTTGGGCAGTATTCATCCGTCATCATCTGTTTTAGTGTAGACCACGTAAGTTGGTAGGCTTCGTCAATGCCTACAGACTGGACGTAGGAATTCCACCATGTGAGCGCGCTATCTTGCAAGGTGTGAGTAGCAAATTTCACCTTGTCTCCTTCCGCGCATCCGCTGACACGATATACGGATTCTAGCTTTTCAAACCAACGGATCAAACCGACTGCTCCTTCGGTTCCATTAAAATACCGGGGTTTGCAACTTAAAAACCCTTTGATCCCACAACCTTTCGCGTGAGTTTCAGTTCCTCCTGTGGTGCGACTGGCACCACCATCCCCATTGGTTGTGCTATTTCGGTTTGCCTCGTAGGTAGCTATGGCGGCAGCCACCCTTTGGGCAACAAGCTCTTCAATGTCAGCTGTATTCATGGCTCGTTTTGGCGGCATTATCTTGAAGTTTAAAGAAAATCATAGTGTAAGAAGTTGAATCTTAAAGATGCGGCACAATACTATAATCATCAAGCACAATCACATAAATATCTGGGAATTTTCATTAATCGTTCGAAATTTTTCTTACATGCGGGGCGGGTTATTACCCGAAAATTTTATCCTATGCTATTACATAATATTTTCCTACTAATACAAAGGGAATGGAAAAGTACTAGGTGTGGGAGTGATCAGGGGTCTCTCCCTTTTCCATCGTACTGAGGCGCTGCGTCAACTCCTCGATCCGGGCTTGGCTCTCGGCTAGTTGCTGCCGGAGCTCATTCAGTCCGTCCTGCTGTATAGCAAGGGCGTGCTGATTGGCCCAATATATGTTGGAGTTTTGCAACTCCTCCCGCTCTAAACGAGCGGTCATCTCCCCGATATCCAGGTTAAGTGACCGGATCTGGTGGTCATGCCTGGTAGACCTTGCGATCAAAAGGGGTATGGTCTGATCGGCAGGCTCTTGAGTGAGCGATGAGACAGGTGCGGAGGATGGTCCTCCGATCTCGAAGTTTGGAGGAACTCCCTCCATTTGCCTCCATTCGCGGAGGGTCTCCGGTATCCAAGTCCATCTTCGGGCGTCTACCCGTCGGTGTGGTGTCGGGGGATTGGGTTGGGGAGTCGGAACAGGAATAGACTCCCTTCTCGGTATGATTACCCGTTTCCGGGGTGTGTACAACATCTTTGGGCCGTTAGGATAAGGCCTATACGGCTTATAGGATGGTTCGGCCGGGTGATACGGGACGCGAGCAGGGGCCGCTGGTGGTGAAGGATCCTCTTCCTCCATCGATTCTTCTTCGGACTCTTCCATCGGATCTTCCGACGGGTCCTCCTCCTCCGAGGTTTCTTCTTCTGGGAAGACTTCCGTGGCCGTGGGACTTGCGGGAGTGTATTCCTCCTCAGAGTCCGACAGGATGATAATTTCTGGATGGTTCATTGTTTCTGCTAACAAGGTTCATTTGTAATCTTTTAGTTAGTTACAAAAATATTCTTAAAATCAGAAATTTTTACGTGCAGTTATAGTCTAGGATACTAATGCAACCTAGTTCACTATAACTATGGCTCTGATACCAATCTGTCACACCCTGCTACCCCGGTTGGCAGCGAGGCGTGACGAGTGCGGAAGCGTAACCATAATTATAACGAACGACCACTATATGGACGTTTTCGAAAATATTACATCAAATAAATTTAAACTGTAATAATGTTTTACAAAATGAAAGAAATGAAGTTCGCGTAATACAGAGATTTTAATACATAATTAATGCGTCCAAAAATAATGCAGTCAAATCTCCGTTAGTTTCGAAATATGCATGCGACTCCATGAAATGCGGAAGCTTGAAGTTGGTGTTTTCGAAGGCGCACTTGCCTTAATTACCTGAAAATACATGCTAAAATACGTCAACAAAAAATTGTTGGTGAGTTCATAGGTTTACACGAAAAGACCAGTTGTATGGACATTATCAGATGCGTTGAATTTATAAAAAAATCATAAATTCCATGAGATGTATTACGTAAACCATCATGTCACCGAAGCTTAATTAGAATGAGTTTTGCCCCGAGCAGTATTCCCAAAATACCGTGTGTTGAATATATATGCACCCGCTGTTAGCTAAACCACTAACCCGAGTGGGGGACATGACTCCCAATAGATCTATTCACAATATATTCGCGCTTGCAAACAAATGCAACTAACGATTTCATGATATAAGGGCGGAGATTCTCATACGTAATACATAATAGAATCGAGAAGTTTTCGTGTCCATATAAAAACGAAGCATGTATTTCATCCCAAAGCATAACAATGTGAAAAATGGGACTATGAAGACTCACCTTGTTGGTTTTTGATGATGTTTTTGGATCTGAGTTAAGCACTTGTTCGGATGGTCGAGACTTGTCCTAATATTTTTATGAGTTCGGGTCAACATCATGATAATACGTGTTTGAGTACTTCGTAATCGTTTGTATATATCTGTGATGTATGAATAATCTTGTTGGGGTTTTACACGTGAATATTGATTTATGGATATTTATTTTCTAAAAAAAAAAATGTTTGCATGCATGCATACTTACGTATATAATGCGTATTATATATATATATATATATATATATATATATATATATATATATATATATATATATATATATATATATATATATTCACGAAAATGCATACGTATATATGTGAGCATGTGCATGAAGATAAAGTGTATATATAATATTTTTGGCATGATGATTTTACGGGTATTACGAAAAGTATCATATTTTAGTAAATGTATTTAATTTCTCATGTTTTTATAAATTTCTAAGGTGGAAAAATAAAGTGAATAAGTAAACTTACAAAAATTGAAGAACACTTGAAATCTTTTAAAGTTGGCCGATTTTCTTTCTTGAGAGAATACGTATGTTGGTGTGATTTTTGAGAATGGTTTTGTCTTCTATTTATAGAAGAAAAAGGTTATTTAAAAATAATGATAAAGTAATTAGATTTTTCAATGAAATGATGAAAAGAAAAAGTAATCGGTTGAGTGTTGGACAAAAAAGGTGTGGCCGATTTAATGAGTGTATGTTGCATGGTGTTTAATATTAAAATAATACCAAAGTACAAGCTAGTTGTCCTTTAAAGGACAACTTACTTTTTAGAGTGATAAGTAGTATGGCTTTTCATGTATTTTATTAATAAAGTACAAAAAGCGTGCATGACAAAGGTGGCAGCATTTATTATTACTGCATATGTATATACGTACTTAGAAAAATTTTCTGGATTGTTAAACTCGATTCAGGTGTGAATCGAGTTTGTTGCAGTGTCAATCGAGTTTTATATGATTATACCCGAGTTTTATCATACTTTGATCGAGTTTTCTGCCTTTGGCATTCGAGTTTCATGCCTTTGTTATTCGAGTTTTATGCCTTTGTTATCCGAGTTTCTTTGTTTAATTGTTCGAGTTTTGTGTTTCTTTATTCGAGTTTCATCCCTTAGAAATCGAGATTTGTATCTTAATCATTCGAGTTTTATGCAGCATCATTCGAGATTAATCCTTTCTTTATTCGAGTTTCATCAAAGTACTATTCGAGTTTATGCCTTTACTAATCGAGTTTCATCACATCATTATTCGAGTTTCTGCTTACAGGATTCGAGTTTCATGTAATATCATTCGAGTTTATTGCTATATAATTCGAGATTCATAAAAACTTCATTCGAGTTTATTACTTCATTATTCGAGTTTCATATTAGTTTAATTTTCGAGTTTCATACCTTATATTTTTAGGCCAGTTGTTACAGAGGATCAGTAGAAGAGCAACATATAGCCTAAGAGATGCCATGCATGCAATGTTTATGGGGATGCTATTACTAGATGCTTACAATTAAGATGTACTATCGATCGACTAGCTTATAATTGTGTATTAAGCGGTTCTTCAATTCTCTAAATTTATAAGAAGTGATCAATTGAATACTTGATTTTAATTAATGTGTATACCATTAAATAATATTATATTGTCAGTTATATTACAATAAATACGTACACATATGAATTTAAATCTTGGTTATATTAAAAGTAATAAATAAACGACATATATTATTAAACCAATAACATAAATGGTACGTTACCTTTAGAAATGAGTGCATGCATACCCCTTAAATCGATCACAATAACTATATGTCGTTCGTTACTTGTTTCCAATCCAGTGTACTTACTTACGTACGTTGAATATATGTGCTATACTACTTATTTATAACAATTATAATATACCAAAATTATTTTCATATTTTTATAATTATCATAATTTCTTTATTTCTATTTAATATCACTATTGTATATTGTTTTCATAATAATATTTTAAGTTTATATATTATTAAAGATAATTATTCATTAAATATAAAACCCATGCAAAACATCTATCTATTCTAATAAATAACTAAATAGATTTCACATTTCGATGTATTAGAATGTCATTTTGCACATTCATGTATTGACATGTGTAACTTAATATTCCATTCTATTTTTAAATTTATATTTTATAGATATATATATATTTTTATTTACTTAAAATAAAATGCAAGGTTCATTCGTTTGAGATGTTTCAAATTAGAAGCAAAATACATATTTAATTTTTAATTACTTACAAATTTAATTCTATTCTTTAATTAAATATTATTTACTCACAATAAAAGCCAAAGACGTCACTGTCAAATGTTGGTTTGTTTCTAAAACAGTCGACTTTCAAATTGGTCAATTGTACATTGTCTTGTCTATAGTATAAAGTAGACAATGTTTAAAATTTTTAATTTTAGATAAGGATGCTAGCTAGCAAAAAAAACAACAAATATTGTGTGTAAAGAGGTATTTCTAAATTTATGATTTATCTTCTTTACATATATATATGTATATATATATATATATATATATCTTTTAATATCGTATAATCTATTCATAAATACTAATAAATAAGTAACTAGATGCAACTTGTTTTTCTTTTATGATGCCGCCTGTCAACTGTCGTCACTAATACATGTATTTTAATTATTAATTTTATTATATATTTACTATACCTAAATATAATATATCCAATTTGGTGTTAAAAAATAAAGATAATTTTAAAAAAATCAAATTTGATTTTTTAAAATTTTGGAATGTATAAAAACTAAAATTTTAAACTTAAACTTATATTTACATTAGTTTGGAATGATTTAATTATTATTTATTATTGTTACAAGTATTTACCTATATATAAATATTAAAAAATAAAATAACAAATTGTGATACATTGAAATTTTTTTTATAATTTGTCAATTCATTATATTAAAATTTTTAAGTACATCTATATTTTTCTTTCTAAATAAATTAACATTCCAATATAAAAATTTCAAATAAGATATTAATCTAAAGTGTATCATCAATCAAATATAAACCAATTCCAAATCTTATCTTAACGTTAATGTTATCTAATTTTAAGTTTATCGCTCTATTCAAATTATCCGTGTAATACACGGGTTATAAACTAGTTACTAATAAATGATGAATGGACATAATTATATAAAAGCATGCATGAATATTATATATATATATATATATATATATATATATATATATATATATATATATATAAATAGATTATTGCGACAGTAACTTGAGTTTTTTTTTAATTATAACAATTCAATGGTCTCGTATTTTATTTCCCAAACATTTTTCTAACTTTTCAATATTGATTTACTAAATAATGATATTTTTTTTATATATGAGCATTACTTATAAAAATAAATGATCAAAAATATTTTTCAAGCAATTAAAATACAAAACATAACTGAACAAGGTTCGAAGAGTGAAATTGAAAACTGATATAAATTCAAGAAGTAAGACAATTGATACTGTTAGTTAGTTCTTATCATTGGTTTTCTAGATTTTGCAATGTTAAAATTACAAACAATGTCTTGTTAAATTGGATCATAACCAGAATTAATTAATTAGATATTCGTAACCATAATTTGAAAATTTGACTTGATTAGGTTTAATCGTTAATTTAATTTGTTGGTTTTATGATCAAATCAAATAAATTTATAATGGTAATGTCTCTAATACATCAATTAGAGTTTGTCAACGTTATAATAGTAATGTTCAATGTTATACATTATCATATTTAATAAAAAATCAAAATATTAAATAGTTACATTTTAATTATAAAACAATTTCATTAGAATTTTGTATTGTACATTTGAATAATAAAGTCTTTTTCATACAATTACGCATAACATAATAGTTTCAAAAGACAACTCCAAACATAAGTGTAAATGTGTAATTAAAATCATAATTTTAAATGTGTAAGGAATGTTGTAATAATAAATGTGAAAAGAGGATTAAACAAAAAATATATTAAAATAAAATGGCTAAATAAAAGATAACGCTAAGATAATGGTGTATTATGAAAATTAAAATTTCAAAAAAAAAGGAAAAAGGGAAAAATCCCATTGGATAAAGCCATTTAGAAAAAAGATAAACAAAAAATCTCATTGGATAAAGCCATTTGATAAATGTATATATCTATATAGGTGTTAGGCACAAAAAGGCCTCAGTCAAACCTGCTCTGCATCTGAGGGGGGATTATTAATCAAACCTGTCGATGTTTTTGAAGGTTGAATTTAAGGCCTGTTATATGCCTTATTGAAACCTGAAAATGATTTGCAATATCAGCCTAAAGCTGTTCTATGTGTTGCATATGTTGCAACAAAGGCAGCTTTGCCCAAGCTGTTCAGTCTGCTGAACAGGCTGGACATAAACTGTCTACGCTGCTCTACACTGATGAGCAGCTTGGGCAGTTTACAACTGTTCTGTTCTTTGTGAACAGAACCTGTTCTTTGTGAACAGGCTAAACACTTTATGGAATGTGTTTCCAAGTCCTCATGTATTGTATTTGACTACAAGATCAGTTTACAAAGTCGAAGACAAAGTGGAAATCAGAACTGCTCAGCCTGCCCAAGCTGTTCTGTTACATGAAGACAAAAGGTTATTTGAAAAAGGGTGACAGACCTTTTTCTTATATCAAAATAGGCCTTTACAAGGAAGAAAAACACAAAGTTGACATTCCTTATTTGGTTAAAGGCAATGCAACAGTAGACAAAGTGAAAAGACAAAAGTTCTGCACATGTGAAGACAAGTCTGCTTTTCAGAAAGGTGCAGAAAAGGTTATGTTGTCTTTTCAACAAGACTTCTCCTTTTTCATTTCGTCCAATGAAGAAGCTTCACTTAGATCCTCTGAGTGGGTATAAAAAGAAACTTCCAAGGATTGATCGATTAAGCCAAAAAGCTAAGTGCTGAAAACAAGAGTGAACGTGCATTCAAAGTGTGTCTTTCATGCATGCAAGTCTGCTTGAATAAAACAGTACTCAGTGTCTAAGCTGTTATTGTTCAAGCTGTTCCTCAGAGTCATGTAAACACAGTGAGTGATTCTTAGTGAGTGTATTCATTGTAATTAGTTTAAGTCAGTCTTAGACTAGTTAGATATACTGTTGTATCTGTCATCTCAGCTTGAACCTTTCCGCATTCAAGCTTGTTTGTAATTAACATTTGTTAATAATACATACAAACATTGAGAAAATTGTGTGTAGTTTTTAAAGTGTTGTATTCACCCCCCTCTACAGCTTAAAGCTATACACTTGGGATATGTTTTGGGACCTACAACTGGTATCAGAGCAGTTTATAGTGTGTGTCATTCTAGATTTCTCATTCTCCCAAAATTTCCATGGACAACAGTGCTGCAAATTCCTCATACTATGACAATGGCTCAATGGGCAAACCTCCAAAGTTCAATCATCAGAACTTTTCTGGTTGGAAGTGCAGAATGATGCTCTACTTAGAGAATCTGGATGTACAACTACCAGAGATTGTAATGGAAGGTCCCTATGTGCCAACCTCTGTTACAACAATAACTCCTGCTGTTGAAGGAGCTGCTCCTGAGATCAGAACATTTGAGAAAGCAAAAGCTCAATGGTCTGATGAAGACAAAAGACTGGTGGCTCTTGATGCAAAGGCCAGAAACAATCTGGTCATCTCTCTACCTGATGATGTGTTCAAACAAGTTAAGAAGATGAAGACTGCCAAGGAGATGTGGGATACTTTGTGTACCGTCTATGATGGACCCACAATCACACTTGACAACAGGATTAACAATCTTGTTAGACAGTATGAACTCTTCTTTGCAAAACCAAAGGAGACTCTCACTGAAACCTACACCAGGTTTACTGCTCTTGTAAATGATCTCAAAGCTGTTGGGATCACCAAGGACAGCCTGACTTTGGTAAACAAATTCTTAGATGTTTTGCCTGAAGAATGGAATTATTTTTCTACAATTTTAAGGAATTCAGGTACCATCAAAAGTATGGATCTTGTTAACTTATATGGATCCTTACTATATGATGAGCAATTAAGGCAACAGAAGAGAAATGCCTTGGAAATATCTAAGAAAGGTGCAGCCTTTGTGGCTAGTGTGAGACAACCTGTAAATCAAGTGAGTGATGTGTTCATTCAACCTGATCAACAGGCTGATGATAAGGAGGAAATATCTGATGAGGAAGACAATGCAGATAGTGCTGAACTGGATGATGAGCAGATGATAGCCATGCTTGTCAAAAGGTTCAACAGGAAAAGGTTTGGAAGAAACATGCTACAGGGAAGCTCAAATGCTGTCAAAAAGAAAGCATTTGACAAGACCAAAGCTGAGTGCTTCAAATGTGGCCAAACTGGCCATATAGCTGCCGACTGTGTGTCAAAAGCTATTGGTCAGACATCCAAACCACACAAGACAAACAAGGATGATGGCTACAGGGTTAAGTACCTTATGGCCATGGCTAAGCTGAGGAAGTTAGAAAACTCAGTGGTTTCTAACAGGCAAAAGGGACTAATGGCTGAAACTTGTGACTGGGAGGAGTCTGATTCATCATCTGATGAAGAAGACAACAACTGTCTGATGGCCAACACTAATGTCCCATCAACAAGCAACTTCAAACAGGATCTGGCTGAAGCTGAAGCTTTCAGCAGCTTGGAGAATTGGAACCCTACAATGATGTATAAGGTACAAAATTTTATGGATTACAGTTCTGAAGAAAAAGTTAAAATGTTTGAATATATGCTTGTTGATCTAAAAGCTGCTGTTGAGAAGCATGCTGTTTTATTATCTGAAATCTCTAAGCTTAAAACTGATATTGAAACAAAGTCCAGTAAACTGGACAGCTTCCATAAGTTGGAAACTGAGCTTGATGAATTAAAACACATCAATTCCATTTTACTGGAAGAAAAGAGAGAAACAGATATAAAACATGCTAAACTTCAAAAGATAGTTGACTCTTGGTGCCAATCTGCACAAAAAGTCAGCCACTGCATAAGTCAGCAGAATCCTGCACAAATCCAAGCCTATCTTGGAGGGGATCTTGACACAGCAGCTTCCATTGTTGAGGTTAACAATTTAAAAGAAGACTTGTCCACTCTTGGTGAGCTTCCAAACACTTTTATTCAAAGAGTGAATGGTAAATTAATCTCAACAAATAGGTTTGTCAGGCCTCAAAACACTGACAGCTTGTGTGAACCCAGCTCAAAAGCTGTTGATGAAATCAGTCTTTCATCTAATAAGCTTGCTAAGTGTTCTGCTGATTCACACAAGCAAAAGAAAGGAAAGCATGTCCAAACTGCAGCTGTGAACACCAAACCTGTTGACAAAACAGACTTTGGGTCTAAAGCTGGTGTAAAAAGGCATACTAATCCTTTTAATGCTGAACACTTTGAAAATAAGTTTTCAAAGGGAAAGCAGTCTGCCTTTAACAAGAGTAAGTCTCAGGTTGAAGGCAAACCTGCTGTGATTTAAAATAAGTTTTCTAATCATAGTGGTAAACTGGTTTTAAATGAGAATAAGTATTTAAAAACCAGGAATAATGATTATGTTGATAGGCAACACCAATCACATCTCAGGAAGAGCAAAGGCAAAGCCATTGCTCAGCCTGAGAGATCTGGGAATAAGTTTCCTAAACCTATGGAAGGTCAAAAGCCAATCAAGCTTCCTATCTTTGATATCTGCCCTCCTAAAAAGAGGAAAGAAGAGAGAGGCAAAGCTGTGGCTATTGAACTTTCCACTCAAGCTGTTGATTCATCAAAAAGTAATAAGTTTGCTAAATTTAATGATGGAATCAATAGAAATAATCCAGAATGTGTTTCTGAAAAGTCTTCTTCCAAAAATGCTAAAAGAAGAAAATGTTATAAATGTGGAATGAAGACACATTTGGCCAAAGACTGTGCTGATACTGAGGACATGAGGCCTGCTGACACTGATGGTTCTCTCACTGCCAACATAAATAGTGTTGGAAGCATCTCAGTCAATGAGAGTGGTATTCAAACTGATACTATTCAAATAGGAAATATTAGTGTTGACATCACAAGTCCATCAACAAATGTTGATGAAGTAGGAGAACTCATCTCTGTGATGAGTTCCCCTAAAAGTATCTAATATTCTTCTTATCACTCTGCAGGAAAAACAACCATCACAGGTTTGGTACTTGGACAGTGGCTGCTCAGGGCATATGACAGGTTGTAAGGACCTGCTGAGTGATCTCAGGCCTGAAAAAGGGCCAAAAGTCACATTTGGTGACAATCTACAGGGATCCACTGAGGGATATGGAACTCTTAAAGCTGGTGCTGCAGTGTTCAAAAGAGTAGCCTATGTGATTGGGCTAAAACACAACCTTGTTAGCATAAGCCAACTGCGTGATGCTGGCTATAAGGTTAACTTTGATGAGCACCTGGGTTACATATTGGATCCCCAAGGCAAAGTTGTGTTGTGTGCTCAACGAAAGAAAGGTGTATATGTTGTGGACATGCAATCTGCTGATCCCACAACTGAAACCTGCTTCCTCACAAGAACAAATGCAGACTTAAACTGGTTATGTCACAAAAGGCTGTCACATCTGAACTTCAAGAACATCAACAAACTCTGTAAGAAAGAGTTGGTGACAGGTTTGCCTTCTATGAATTTCGTTAAAGATAAACTCTGCACAGCTTGTGAGAAAGGCAAGCATAGAAAATCATCATTTAAATCCAAACATAACTTCTCTATTGATACTCCTCTCTTCTTAATCCATATGGACTTGTTTGGACCTGTTAATGTCCCAAGTCTAGGAGGAAGAAGATACACTCTAGTAATGGTTAATGAGTTCTCCAGGTACACATGGGTTATCTTCTTGAAGAGCAAAGGAGAGGCTGCTAGAGAAATTATTGGATTTATGAAAAAAGATGGAAATGCTGAGCTCTGCCCAAGTAAAGCAGCTTAGAAGTGATCATGGTACTGAATTCAGAAACCGTACTCTTGAAGACTTCTGTGAAGAGAAAGGAATTACTCAAAACTTTTCAGCTGTAAGAACTCCACAACAAAATGGAGTTGCTGAAAGGAGAAACAGAACACTCATTGAAGCTGCTAGAACCATGTTGTGTGCATCTGGTTTACCTTCATCATTCTGGGCTGAAGCTGTTAACACTGCCTGCTTCACCCAAAACAGATCCTTAGTGGTGAAAAGGTTCAACAAGACTCCGTATGAGCTGCTCAAAGGGAGGAAACCAAATGTCAGTTACTTCCATGTATTTGGTTGTCCCTGCTTCATTTTGAATCAAAGGGATCAACTGGCAAAGTTTGAACCAAAAGCTGATGAAGGTGTGTTTGTTGGCTACTCTGCTATCTCTAAAGCCTACAGAGTGTACAACAACAAAAGAAAGGTGATAGATGAATCTATCAATGTCACCTTTGAAGAGTCCAAGAATGCTACCACCAAAGCTGTTCCTGAATCAGTTTCAGGTTAATTAAACTTTGATGATCTGATGCATTCAAACAACGAAGAGGACTCAAAAGCTTCCACAACACCCAGTGTGGAACCTGTTAATCATGATGGGCATGATGGTGATTATATCAATACACCCTGTGTGAATAAGTGTACTGACCTAATTACAACTGCATGTCCTGAACCTATCAATGCTGATTTTCCTGGTTCCTCTGCTGATATGTTCAACAGTGGTCAGTCATGTTCAACAAGTGAGCAGGCTCAAGACAACAGTGTGTCTGAAAATCTTGAGAGCTGTTCAACAGGACCTGCTGAAGCTGCTGATAACTCAGGAGAATCATCATTGAAGAATGATCCTAAGTGGATCAGATGTCACCCCAATGATCAAATAATTGGTGACATCAACAAAGGGGTACAAACAAGGTGGGACAGCTTAGGGAACTTCTGTATGTTCTCTAGTTTTGTTTCACTAATGGAGCCAAAGAAAGTGGATGAAGCACTAAAAGATGCCAATTGGATCACTGCCATGCAATAAGAACTCAATCAGTTTGAGAGAAACAAGGTATGGAAGCTGGTTCCTGCACCTAAAGGCAAAACTATAATTGGCACTAAATGGGTTTTCAGAAATAAGATGGATGAGCAAGGTCATGTCATAAGAAATAAGGCAAGACTGGTTGCTCAAGGTTATAGACAAGAGGAAGGAATTGACTATGATGAGACATTTGCTCCTGTGGCCAGACTATAAGCAATTCGTTTGTATCTAGCCTACGCTGCTCATAAGAGCATTAAGGTATTTCAAATGGATGTGAAGAGTGCATTTTTAAATGGAAAGCTGCAAGAAGAAGTTTATGTCAAGCAGCCTCCAGGTTTTGAAAATGAACATCATCCAGGTTTTGTCTATAAGTTGGACAAAGCTCTCTATGGTCTCAAACAAGCCCCTAGAGCCTGGTATGACACTCTTACTGAGTTCCTTATGAGCAATGGGTATTCCAGAGGTAAAGTGGATACTACACTGTTCATAAAGAAGGTGAAATCTGATATTATGCTTGTTCAAATTTATGTGGATGACATAATATTTGGTTCTACCAATGAGCAGTTATGCAAGAATTTTTCATTACTCATGAAATCTAAATATGAAATGAGTATGATGGGAGAACTTACTTTCTTTTTAGGATTACAGGTTAAACAAACCTCAACTGGAATTTTCATAAATCAAAGAAAGTATACCTTAGATCTTTTAAAAAAAATTTAAATTTGATCAAAGTTCTCCTATTAAAACCCCAATGGCAACCAATGTAAAATTGGATGCTGATACCAGTGGCAAAGCTGTTTCAGTAACAGCTTACAGATGTATGATTGGGAGCTTGCTATATCTAACTGCTAGTAGAACTGATATTATGTTTGCCACCTGTCTGTGTGCTAGGTTCCAAGCTGATCCAAAGGAATCTCATCTAGCTGTTGTTAAGAGAATCTTCAGATACCTGAAGGGTACACCCGGTTTGTTGAACTAACAGGTTATTCAGATTCTGATTTTGCAGGCTGCAGGCTAGATAGGAAAAGCACAACAGGTGGATGTCAACTCCTTGGTGGTAAGTTGATAAGTTGGTGCAGCAAGAAGCAGAACTCAGTGTCTACTTCTACTGCTGAAGCTGAGTACATTGCTGCTGGAAGCTGCTGTGGCAGATTCTGTGGATGCAACATCAGCTTGAAGATTATGGGCTTGTGTATAGGAAAATTCCTATTCTGTGTGATAACACAAGTGCCATAGCCATTTCCAACAATCCAGTTTTTCATTCAAGAACAAAGCATATTGAAGTCAGACATCACTTCATCAGGGATCACATCCAGAAAGGTAATGTGGAGGTAAGCTTTATTTCCACAAATGAACAGCTTGCAGACATTTTCACCAAACCTCTGGATGAAACAAGGTTTAATTATCTTGTCAGCAAGCTGGGCATGTTAAACAAAAGTGACTAAGTGTCCTCAAAGGTCTAAAACTGTGTATGTCTCACACTGATCAAGTTTCTCAGAATAGCTTGGACAGAACAGGCTCTGCGTGTTATGTACTTAGCCATTTTTCTGAAATCCTTGATCAGCTTGAACATACAACAGGCTGAACACAAACAGTTTACTCGTCCAGCCTGATCTGCTGGTTCATTCTTCACTCTCATTCCCTCACACTGACTTACAAGATATTATCTTGTAACCTGCTCAGCTATTGGACACAACCTGTTCCTACAGGCTGAGGGAACAGCTTGAAGAATGAACAGCTTGTGATGACTCTGCTCATCACAGGTTTGACCAACAGCTTAGACTAACAGTTTTAATTACCTTTCTTCAAACTTAAGTTACTTAATTAATGTTTTTATTTAACTTAATTACTGCGGATAATGTGGGTTACGTGTGTTAGTGATTATTTAGGGCTCAAGTGGTCTGACAAACGGTCTGACATGGACAACCGTTCCGTTTTCCGTTAACGATCTTTTCAAATCAACCGCCCAATTCTTTCTCTCTCATACACACTCACATTCAAATCCTATAAATACCTCATACTGTTACATCTTCGTCTTCCTCACTACTATCATCTGCCTTCTAAGAACCCTAAATATTCGACTAAGTGTCTTGTGCTTCTGCTATTTTCCCTACTCCCAAAATGGCTCACAGAAACAACCCTTTCCTACCAGTGTTTGTTGGTGATGATGTGCAGAAGCATCCATCAGTCACCACAATGCTAACCCTCAAACCCACAAACTACATTGCCAACCTTACAATCCCCAAAAACTATGTGGGGAAAGGTTATGATCAAATGGTGGAGTTTTTGACAGTTCATCCGTTGAACTATGCTATGACTGCAACTCCTGGTGTCCTGTACCAGGAGATGGTGTACGAGTTCTGGTACACTTGTGCCTACAACCCCAACACCAAAGTCATCAAGGGGACTATTCTCAATGGGACTCAGACCATTGAGATTACTGCTGATCTTCTCAGGGAGGTTCTTCATTTACCCATTGCTGATTCATATGATATGCCTCAGCCTAAAAATGAGCAAATGGGAAATTTGCTACGCTTCTGTGGTGTAGCAGAACCAAAAATTGGAGCAACGCTGTACAGGAAGGATTTGCTCCTACCTACAGCTTTCTATTTGCTTCTGTGATGATGAGCTTCAGTAGCAAAGTTGGTTCATTTGACCAACTGAGCCGTGATGAAGTCCCAATAGTCCTACAGCTGGTGGATGGGACTACAATTGATATGGCTAAGTGGATATTTCTGAACTTGAGGAACCTGGTGCAGCAAGAGCCAAGACCAGCTGTTGTTCGATACCCCAGGTTTCTGAGCCTCATATTCAGACACATTTGTGGTGAGCATCTATACAACTCTCAGCCTTTACTTCATACTGCTGCATTCCCTGTAATAGGGAATAGAGTTTTCTACACTGCTGTACTCCCAAATGAGCCTCCTCTGTCCACACCAATGAGGAGGTTGTTAGGATTGGTGGAAGGACCCTCTGCTGTGAGGGTGGATCCAGAAGCTGCTGCTCCCAAGAGAAAATCCAAAGCCAGGTCCAAACTTGTTAAGAGGACTCTGGCAACCGCTGAAGCTGGGCCTGTGCAAAAGAAGGCCAAAACAGCTCAGTCTGAGTCTGCTCTCTTAGCCTCTGTGGCTGAGGGGGAGCAGGCTCCTCACCGTGAAGCCTCTGTGGCTGGTGCCTTTGTGGCACCTGAGACTATGGAACAGGCCAACCCACCTGTTTCTGACCCAGTCTCAAAACCTGTCCAGTCTGAACCCCTCATCACATCTCCACAATCACCCACTTCATCATCCACTACCAACGAAAATACCTCTCCAAAAAGAAACCAGCCCAAACAACCACCTCCTCTGTTCCCTCCCAACAGGGTTCAGTTGTAAGAGAAGCAACCCCTGCTGCCTCTCCTATATTGGGAGAAGGTTCAGCACAAATGGAGCATGCTTCACTCCAACCTGAGTCCACCCAGCGTCAGCCTAGACCCTCTGGTTCCTCCCAACAGGAACTAGTTGTACAAAAGGAGATAACCACCTCAACTATTCCAGCCTCCCAACAGGCTGAGAATATTGAAAGACAGGAGCCCTCTCCACTCCATACTGAGTCCACACTGTCTCCCACTCAAATCTCTTTACACCCTGAGTCTGCACGAGGTGCCCACGCTGCTGGTATAGACCAATCAGCAGCTCAGCCTCAAACTTCTGCTCCCCATGATACAGCTGTTCTACACCAAACAGCTGCTGAGGGACCAACAACACAAGCTGATGAACCTCAGGGATCATACCATCCCTCTGGTGAGGCTGCTCCCACTATGCAAACTCCATCAGCAGGTTTCACCACTGCTGATGTTGAAATGCATATCCCATCTCCCCATGATGAGGTGCTTTTACACCAAGGCACTGCAGAAGGAACACCCACTGACCTTCATGAGGATGTTGCAACACAAGCAGCATCTGAAAGGCCCCCAACATCAACCCCTTCTCCTGATGAAGCAGCTACAGCCGCTGCTGAGGGACCCTTTGACCCCTCCAAGCTGGGCCACATTACTTTTGCCCAGGCTATGGAGCTTCTTTCAAATGTTCCTCTTCCCTCTCCATCACATCCTCATACACCAGCCTCCTCATCATCTCCACCATCCACCCAATCTAAACAGTCCACCCATACACCTCCATCTCCTAAATACCTGCCTTTGAAGGATCAGCTTTCTCTGCTGACCAACAAAGTTTGTTCTTTGGAAACTACTATGACCTCTCTACCCTCTATTATTTCAGACTCTGTGTCTGAACAGATTAAGGGGTTCTTTGATTTGTTCAAAGAGTCCTTCCCTGCCACTCCACAAACAGATAATTCTCCACAGCTGTTAGCACTCACTGCACAGCTGCAAAATGTGTCCACCTCCCTCTCCTCTATTCTTTCACTGCAACAGGACTCTGTGTCCTCCATGACAGCTATTTCTCAACAGCTGTCATCTCTCCTAACTTCTTGCAACAGTACTCTTCCTACTACTCTAGCCAGCTTGAACAACCTCATTAGCTCCCTATCAAATTCTGTGTCATCAAACCTTGCTGATGTGCAAGATTCTCTCGAATTACATCTTGCACAACTTCAAAGTTTGCTGTTCACCGCTTCTGATAGGGAAAATATTGTTAAGCTGATCTCCCTTGCTGATACCCAATCCTCTTCTCTTCAATCCTGTCTTACCCAGCTTGCAGAGGTGAAGGACAACTTGGCATTCTTAGTGAATAGCCTTGTTGGCCCCAGGCCTACTGCCAAAACTGCTGGCAAGCCTGATGACTTTGTGTCTTCAGGAAGACCGGGTGTTGAAGGTGCTGGTCCATCTCCTTCAAAGGGGGAGAAGTCGTCTGCCTCTAAGACTAAGTCTAAGGGGGAGAAAACTTCTTCTCCTAAGGAGAAACCAGTGCCTGCAGCACTAGCTGGTCAACAAGCAGGAGCTTCAACAGGTACACTTGAAGGTGCCTCCCATGCTGCTCAGCCTACTCAGGTTGAATCTCCAATCCCTGCTCAATCTAAGGGGGAGGAAACTATTCCTGAGGGCAGGCCAAGCAGCAGAAGGAGGCATCTGATCTTTGAAGAAGACGAAGAGGAGGAGGAAAGTCCTGAAGCTGCTGTCACTACAGCAACTAAAGGTAAAGAAATAGCAGCAACTGATCCTCAACAGCAGAAAGTAGCAGAAATCCAATTTCACAAAGCCAGGGCCAAAGAAATGGGTCTTCCTATGCATAAGTATTTTGAGTTTAGAGAAGAACAGCTTCAAGCCCTGGAAGCTTTAAGAAAAGAAGAAGAGTCTGCAAAAGCTGCTAAGTCTTTTGCACTTCAAGAGGCAAGGAAAGTTAAGATGTCCTCTCTTGTTGTGCAAAAGAAAATTTTGGAAGCTGCTAAGGGATCAGTAGAGGAAAAGGAAGCTGAAAAAGAAAAAGGTGCTTTGGTCTCAGTGGCCAAAACTTCAGTGCCTTCTGCAAGAGCTCAATTTCACTTTGACAACCTGGCAAGAAGAAAATTTCAAGATGTTGCTGATAGAAGGCTTGCTAAGGAGGCAATTGTCAAAGCTGTGCCAATTTCAAGAAAAGGCAGTCAGTGGAAGTTGAAAATAACCAGAATGGGTGCAGCAGGCCCAGAACTAGAAACATATGACTTCACTGATGTTGCACAAATGGGGTACAGAGAATGGATTGAGCTGGCAGTTCCTCTGAGGGAGTCTAAATCTGAAACTGCTAAGACTATCAAAGCATATGTAAAGAAGCTGATGGAGAGAGTGAAGAATCTTGGCCTGATCTCCAAAGAAGTAAGTGAAGGTGTCTATGTGACACAACCAAAAATAAAGGCCAGGAGGACAAGGAAGGACACTGAGATGGAACAACTCCTCATCCTGATAGAACAAGGTGACTATGCTATTAAGATGAAAGGAGTTGATCACAGCCTGCCTAGTGGAATTGAGTTTGAAGATGGCAAGATCATTGAAGAGCCTGAGCTGGGGGCATTTTTTGTAGATCCCTTAACTCAGAAGAAATGCTTTCAGAGAGCATCAGGTCTATACAAGGTGGATCTGAGACAGCTTGTAGCCTTCAGACTTGCAGTTTCATTCAG
>JAANYP010000880.1:0-48025 GCA_020465985.1 Centrapalus pauciflorus
CATTCGAGTTTCTTATAAGACATTCGATTTTCTTATAAGACATTCAAGTTGTGCAAAAATCATTCGAGTTTTGTACAAGACATTCAAGTTTTTCTATAAGACTCATTCGAGTTTTATAAAAGACTGATTCGAGTTTGATAGAAGACTGATTCGAGTTTTATAAAAGACTGATTCGTGTTTTGTACAAGACACATTCGAGTTTGGTATAAAATTCAAGTATTCATATACTCACTCGAGTATTGCCAAATACTCATTCGAGTTTGATCACATACTCATTCGAGTTTGATCACATACTCATTCGAGTTTGATCACATACTCATTCGAGTTTGATCAAACACTCATTCGAGATTGATCACACACTCATTCGAGATTGATCACACACTCATTCGAGATTGATCACACACTCATTCGAGTTTGATCAAACACTCATTTGAGATTGATCACACACTCATTCGAGATTGATCACACACTCATTCGAGTTTGATCAAACACTCATTCGAGATTGATCACACACTCATTCGAGTTTGAACAAACACTCATTCGAGTTTCAGTGAAAGAATCAATCGAGTTTCATCATAAACTCAATCAAGTTTTACACTACATTCATTCAAGGTTCACACATAACACAAGAATCATTCAAGTTTGACACACACATATGAATCCAAACACAATTCACTGTCTGAGTTAAGCTGCTTATTGCTACTAACAAGTCATTGTGTTGTAGATTTCAGTACTAATCTGTGTTTCAAGGTGTGATCAAACGTTTCAATCTCATTCGGAGTTCATTTGATCTTGGTCAAAGTTTCCTAACGATCAATCAACATGTCTAAAGATGCACTTGCTATGGGATCAGAAACCAAACCCCCAATCTTATACAGGGGAGAATATGTCCAATGGCGGGAGCGGTTTCTTGAATTCATAAGTTTCCATGATTTGTCTGAGGAAATGCTGAAATCATTAAATGACGGACCAACAACTTTTATGGAAACGATCCCAGGAGTACCAACTGGCAATCCCCCAATACCACCGAGAACTGTTGAGGTCACAAACCTAACAGAGGCCCAGAAAAATAGAAAGTTAGGGGACAAGACTGCCAGAAAACTATTGTTGATTTCTATCCCCAATGAAATATACACTTGTCTGACAAATACAAAGACTGCAAAGTCCATCTGGGATGAAGTATGCAAAATCATGAGGGGATCAGACAGAGCTGCTACTAATAGGGCTAGGAATAGTTTAATGACGTTTGAGAACTTCAGAGCTCGTGAAGGTGAGCTTTTGGAACACACTTACCTCAGATTTGTGAATCTGGTAAGTGAAGTAAAAAGAAACGGAGTGACAAAGTCCAACTTGGACATCAATGTCAAATTTTTAAATGTGCTAAATCCAGAATGGGAAAAATATGCTATGATCATCCAACAAACGAAAGATATAGAGGAGATGGATTTTCATATGCTATTTGAGAACCTCAACAACTACCAAGAAGTTGTTTTGAGGAAAATATCTGGAAAGAAGAAAGCGGAAAAAGAAATTGCTGATCCACTAGCTCTACTGGCAGAGAAAAAGTATAAATACAAGCTGAAAAAGGAAAAGAGAGCAGTAATCAGCAGCACATCCTCTGAATCAGAATCATCAGATTCATCTGCAGATCTAGAAATAGAAGAGATGAAAAAGCAGATGGCACTGCTTACGAAGGCATTTCAGAAGAAATTTTACAGGAAGCCAACAAACAACAAAATGCGCTACAAAACAGGTTCTAGAAAAGTTGAGAAAAAGGATAAATATGAGAAAGCTGGAGAAAGTAGTACACGAAAGTCTGACAAATATGAGAAGTCAGATAAATCAGCCAAGAAGGAGTCGGAGCAGAAATGCTATAACTGTGGAAAACCAGGTCACTATGCCAGGGAATGCAGATCACCTGTAGTCAAAAATTCAGACTACTACACAAGAAAGGCATTCTTGGCCAAAGAGAAAGAGTCAGGAAAAGCTCTGATGGCAGAGGACGATCATTGGTTACAGTTATCAGAAGACGATGATATCTTGGATGAAGATGCACATATTTGTCTAAAGTCAGAAATTCTCAATGAATCTGAACTATTTGAATCAGCTATGATAGCTGAAGATGAGGTGTGGGTTGGACTGACAGATGAAGAGGATGCAGATAGGAGAGAATCTGAGTCTGATGAAGAAGAAACAACAGAAGAAGTTGCATTAATGGCATCTGGCCAAAATAAAGCTGAAAATGAGGAAGATTCAGAGTATGAAAACTCAGAGGATTCAGAAGGACCGGAGGTAAATTCTAATTCAGATTCTGATATTGACAACTCATGCATATTAGAAGAAAAACTAACTAATATGGCTTTCATGCTTAAAAAGTTTGAAAAATCCTTAAAAGCAGAAAAGAAAAAGGTTCATTCTTTGGAAAACAAACTTCTAAATGAACACAATCTAGTTCTAGATTTTTCCAAAGATAAAGCCTTAGCTTTACGAGCTGTCTCAGACTTACAAGATAATGAAAAAGAACTTCAAAGCAATATACTTAATCTGAATCACAAAATATCTGATATACAAGAAAGTCTGCGAATAGCTGAGTTAGAAGCCTCAAACTTTTCTGTAAAATATCATGCCATATTTGAAGAGAGAACTAAACTTTATGAGAAAATAAAGCAGATGGAGGATGAATTTATTAAAAGAGGGCAAACAGATCAAACAATATATTTAAATCAACCAAAAGATACAGAGTTTTACAACTCTAAATCTGGTATTGGTTGGGAAAATCCTAAATATCTGACAAAAGCTATATCAAATTCACCAACACTATACGAAGTCAGATACATGAATCTAGGATTAAAAATGACATTCTTGAAAGCATCTGAAGAAGTAGAATCTAGCGAAGAAGTAAAAAGATTAAGATCAGACAAAATGCAAAATTATATTGATTATACAAAGATAAATGAAACAAGCAACATTATTGATACTAAAGAAGAGTTAATTCAAACTTATTCTGAAAAGAATTTGTCTGAATTACCATCTCAGTCTCAAAAATTATATTTACCAAATTCAATTTTAGAACAGATAAATTCTGATTTAGAATTGAAAATTAAGAATTTTGAGACAGAGAATGGAACTCTCAAGGAAGAATTAAATAAACTGGAACAAATGTTGCAAAATAAACCAAAACACATAAATGTGTCTGATCCACAATCAACTACTTCTCTAGACTCTATTAATTCAGAGAAAGAATTTGATCTGTACATGCACTCTGATAATAATTCATTAGATCAAATGTTTGGTAAAATTGGTGAATTTATCAAACCTTTGACTAATAAACAATCAAATGGTAATAAAGCACCTGTTAAAATTCTACAAAGAATGGCTACAGAGTCTTTAAAACCATCTGTAAATTCACCATCAATACAACAAAAGAAGGAGAAAACAAAATTTTTTGTTCAATCTCCTAGTTTTGAAAAGGGTGAATCATCTTCATCAACGGACTCTATTGCCCGAAAAGTCAAATCTTCAACAGGTATGAAAAACTTACAGAAGACACGAGTTTCTAAATCCACTAATTCACATACTTCTTTTATGCCAGATATCATTGTGAAAGGGTCGAGAAAACAAGTATGGCGAAAGAAGAAAAGCGAAGAGAAAAACAAGATTATAAAACAAGAATGGCGCGTGAAAGAAAAAATTGTTACAGATAGAATTAGCAAAACTGAACATTCTGTCTGTAATAAGGATAAACTTGTTAATAATTCTTGTATTAAATTTTCAAGAACGAAATTAATTGCTTTGAATTCTTATGTTTGTAAGCCTGCCTCTGTGAAAAATAATAAGCTCGTATGGCAACCAAAGAAAAAGGACCCATTTTATAAACAGAAAAAGGTTCCACAGATAAAAATTTCAAAAACAATTCCACCGCGAATTGTACAAAAGTGGATACCCAAAAGAACAGTTCAAAAATGGGTACCTAAATTCAAACGATAAGCCTAAAGCCATATCAGTTAGAAAAACAAATGATACTATGCATGATTTACCTAAAACTAAAGTACCCAACTACAAGTGGGTACCTCATGTGCTATTACGATTTATAGGTAAACCATGTCTGGTACCTTGACTCCGGATGCTCCAAACATATGACCGGACAACGAGACACACTCACGGACTTTGTAGAAAAGTTCTGTGGGACGGTAAGATTTGGAAACGATCAGTTTTGTCCGATCAAGGGATACGGAAGTCTGAAGTATGACAAAATGACCATCCAAAAGGTCTTTTATGTTGACGGTCTTGGTCATAATCTATTCAGTATTGGACAACTGTGTGATAAGGGGTTAGAAGTCAACTTCAAAGCCAATCGGTGCAGCATCAGATCAGCAGAAGGAAAAGAAATTCTAGCAGGAAACAGGAAAACAAATCTGTACTCCATTGATTTAGCCTCGATCAATCTGAAGAAAGATGTCTGCTTATTGTCAAAAGCAACATCTAAAACAGCATGGCTGTGGCATCGTCGCCTTTCACATCTGAATTTCAATGAGCTGACCAACCTAGCAAAAGGAGGGTTAGTTAAAGGGCTGCCGGCGCTAAAATTTCAAAAAGAGCAACTATGCGCGACATGTGAAAAAGGAAAGATGACAAAAGCCACACACAAATCCAAAACAGAACACTCATCCACAAGAGCACTAGAGTTACTGCATATGGATTTGTGTGGACCAATGAGAGTACAAAGTATAAATAAGAAAAGATATGTATTGGTGATAGTTGATGACTATTCACGATACACATGGGTGTTTTTCCTGAAATCCAAATCAGATGCAACCGAATCTATCATAGACTTCATCCGAAAAATACAAGTAAAGTTGCAACTCACCATTCAGACAATTCGCTCAGACAATGGAACAGAGTTCAAGAACAAATCATTAGACTCGTTCTTAAATTCAGTAGGAATTACACATCAATTCTCAGCTGCTCGGACTCCACAACAAAACGGTGTTGTTGAAAGAAGAAATCGGACACTAGTGGAATCAGCTAGGACGATGTTGGCCTACTCCAATTTACCATTGTTCTTGTGGGCAGAAGCGGTTGCAACAGCATGTTTCACACAAAACCGTTCAATAATAAATAAAAGATTCGGAAAGACTCCGTATGAACTGATCAATAAACGAATACCTAATATTAAATTTTTCCATGTCTTTGGTTGCAGATACTTTATATTGAATGATAAAGACAATCTGGGAAAGTTTAATCAAAAGGCGGATGAAGGAATCTTCATCGGGTATTCAAAGGAGTCGGTTGCTTTCCGAGTATACAACAAGAGAACCAAGATAGTCAACGAGAGCGTAAATGTTAAATTTGACGAAGGAGTGGTTATGGCTTCTGAACACACCAGTTCAGGACCCGGACCTAACATGCAGACTTCATTGGAGTCAAATAGACAAAATGCTGAACAAAATGAATTAAATAAGTTGTTTGAGAACTTTTATGACGATTATTTTGAAACTCCCAAATCTAATGTTCAAAATTTGGTGCCTGACAGGATCACTGAAGATCCAGTCGTAGTTTCAGATCTTTCACAACAACAAAGTTCAGAAGAAACTGGAGAAGCTTCAACAGCAAATGTGCAGTCAACTACTGAGATTGTACAACCAATTGAACCTCCACATGCTTCTGAAACCCCTATTACTTCTGAACAGTCAGAAGCTCCTACCTCAGATGTTCCACCTACAACATCTACAGTAACCCCCGAACCATATTTAGATTCCAATCCCAACCAAGACCCAATAGAACCGTTTCCACATACAGTTAAGTGGACAAGAAATCACCCAATAGAGAATATCATTGGTGATCCATCTTCATCAGTCCAAACCAGAAGGGCTACAATAAATGAATGCTTATTTTCAAATTTTTTGAGTAAGATTGAGCCTAAAAATGTAAAAGAAGCCCTTCTGGATGCTGATTGGATTGTGGCGATGCAAGAGGAACTCAACCAGTTCGAACGGTTAAAGGTCTGGAGACTTGTTGAGCGCCCAAAAGACAAATCCATAATTGGCACGAAATGGATCTTCAAGAACAAGAAAGATGAACACGGTGTCATTATTCAGAATAAAGCTCGTCTCGTGGCCAAAGGATACAGTCAACAAGAAGGGATCGATTATGATGAAACATTCGCACCAGTTGCACGCATTGAAGCTATAAGGATGTTTTTAGCTTTTGCCACACTTAAAAATTTTACAGTATATCAAATGGATGTCAAAACTGCGTTTTTAAACGGGGAGCTAACTGAGGAAGTATATACATATCAGCCCGAAGGGTTTACTGATCCTTCGAAACCTGATCATGTATATATTTTGGATAAGTCACTGTATGGCCTTAAACAAGCACCTCGTGCTTGGTATGATGCACTTTCAACATATCTGTTGAAATGTGGATTTACAAAAGGTGCAGTTGACACAACCTTGTTTATAAAACGTCAGGGGTCAGATATCATAGTTATACAGATATATGTAGATGATATAATATTTGGGTCTACAAATCCAGAATTTTGTAAGAAATTCGCATTTTTAATGTCCTAGAAATTCGAAATGAGCATGATGGGTGAAATAAATTTTTTCTTACGATTACAAGTAAAACAATTAACTGATGGTATCTTTATCAATCAGTCAAAATACATACAAGACATGTTGAAGAAATTTAACATGGTCAATAGTACTCCTATGAAAACTCCCATGGCTCCGGATTCAAAATCAAAACTCGATGCGCACATCTCAGGGAAACCTGTAGATGTAACCCATTATCGAGGTATAATTGGGTCATTAATGTACTTAACAGTCAGTAGACCAGATATTATGTTTGCTACATGTGTCTGTGCTAGATATCAGGCAAATCCAAAAGAATCACACTTAACAGCTGCAAAACGAATTTTAAGATATCTCAAAGGAACTCCAAATCTTGGTTTGTGGTATCCTAGGGAGTCTTCATTTCATCTGACTGCTTTTTCTGACGCTAATCACGCAGGTGATAAGATGGACAGAAAGAGTACATCAGGAGCAGTACAATTCTTAGGTGACAAACCCGTATGTTGGTCATCCAAGAAACAACATTGTGTTTCATTGTCTACAGCTGAGGCAGAGTACGTTGCTGTATCTTCTTGCTGCTCTCAAGTGTTGTGGATGAAAAGCCAACTGCGTGATTACGAGTTTACACCAAAGAAAATTCCAATATATTGTGATTCTCAGAGCGCAATAGCTATTGCATCAAATCCGGTGCAACATTCAAAAACGAAACACATCGACATTCGATATCATTTCATAAAAGATCATGTAGAAAATGGAAATATAGAATTATATTTTGTACCTACTGAATATCAACTAGCTGATTTGTTTACCAAAGCGTTAGATGAAAAGCGGTTTAATTTTTTGGTATACAAATTAGGTATGTTGAATCGTTAAGATTTAATAATTCAGTAGTTTCAAAATTATAATTGTAAAATTTCATTTTTAAGTGATTCTTATCTGATGTTGAAATTCATGAATTATAAAAGTTTATATTCTTTGGAATTTAACAAGATCAGGATTGTCATGTGCAGGGGGAGCAGAAAAGCAATTTATCTGATTTTGCATAAATCTGATAAAAATTATCTGTTATTTTGTAGGGGGAGCAGAGCTGAAAAATGAAATAATAAGTTGAGGGGGAGCAACTTTCAGAAATTCAAGGGGGAGCAATTGCATTTTGTTAATACTGTTATTTTTTTTTGTTAATATTTTTTTGTTACTACTTTTTTTTTGTTTGTGTGTATTTTTCATTTTATTTTTTTGTGATGTTCATGTGACATTTTTTTTACAAGAATTATTTTTTTTAGTCCATTTTAAATTTTTTTTGTCTTTTGTTTTTGTTTTATGTGTAATTAAATTTTTTTTTGATATTCAAAATTTTTTTTACTCACAATTTTTGATTGAAAAGGTGGTTTATGGGCTAATTTGGTTTAAAACATGGGCCGAGATTTTGAAATGTTGAAAAATAAAGTGGGCCGGGTAAAAAGTGAATATAAATTTGAATTTTCAAACTCAAATTTACTTTTTCGGAAATTCAAAAATAATTCACCTTCTTCCACAACCTTTCTTCACTTCAAAGAAACCTCAAAATCCCACAACCGACGATCTAATTTCATCAATATTGTGAGTCAAGCTTTGTTTTTCTTTATTATTTCAGTTTATTTGAGCATATTATCAGTGTATTTGTTTGAATGTCATTATGTGTTCGTATGTCAATTTTTTTTGCATTCATGGCCGTTAATGGTGAATCGTTTGAATGATACTTGAAACTGAAATTAAGTGTGTGCTGTTATTCATAATGACAATATGACTATGAATCTGAAGTTTCATAAGTCATTTTTAATTCACACACACACAATCATCGAAATTTTTCAATAGAACAGTTTCGCATTTTTGATTTTTCTGAAATTTGAATTTTTAACAACTTTAAAGTTGTTTTTGTTCAAGGTTCAGTAAAACAAATATGTTTAAAATGCATTTTCGAGGGGGGTACAAGTTTTTATACACTGAAACATAGCCCTGAACTCAAATTCATAAAATCAGTGTTCTGGACTTGTAACAAAAGCAGATAGATATTTCTCGAATAAAGCTTCATTCGAGTTGAATGAAAGAGTTATTCGAGTTGATTGACAGTTCCATTCGAGTTGTGTCAAAGAGTCATTCGAGTTGAATGACAGAGTCATTCGAGTTGCATATGTAAGTCATTCGAGTTGCATATGTAAGTCATTCGAGTTGCATATGTAAGTCATTCGAGTTGATATGTATGTCATTCGTGTTGCCTATATGAGTCATTCGAGTTGCCTATATGTGTCATTCGAGTTTCATCTGAGAGTAATTCGAGTTGAATCATGACTCATTCGAGTTGATGTATATTAAACTCAGAGTTAATCGGGTTTAATACACATTATATTCGAGAAAGAAGTGTGCTTTATGCGAGTTGTCTAGTGCATCAAACACTTAGAAAATTTTTCAGCACATAGTTTAGGACATATATATATATCGAGTTTTACATATCATCATTCGAGAAAACTCAAGACTGATTCGAGTTGAGTCAAATTTCATTCGAGTTGTATATAGGCTTATTCGAGTTTCATAGACTCATTATTCGAGATTTACAGAGACTTATTCGAGTTTCATAGACTCATTATTCGAGATTTACAGAGACTTACTCGAGTTTCATAGACTCATCATTCGAGTTGTCTCATGTATCATCCGACATAGATCAAGCATGATTCGAGAAAGTTATAGTTTACTTCGAGTTTCATCAGAAAATTTTTCTAAGTGTGGGATTTTTATGTTTTAAGAAAAATGTCACATTTTTTAAGAAATTGTTATAAATTTGTGTTTTTCTAACATTGGTCTCTAAACGATTGACTCTGGAGTCCTTTCAATAATTTTCAATTATTGTCAGGAATCCCGATGCTTTAAAAAGAAAATCACAAGTTTTTGCAATTTCTGATAAAATGTTACAAGTTTTTCTACATTTTGAAGGTTGTCATTTGTGTACTTGATAAGTCTAACATGATTTTTATTTTTACAGGTGTTCAAATGGGATCCCCAGTGCAATCCCAAAATTCAAATTCCTCTGATTCCCATTCATCGTCAAATCATACCCTTCTTTCTACCCCAGTCAGATCAACCTCAGTGGCCCGTTCCTCACAAACACATATTATCCCAGACAATCAACTTGTCAAGCCAAAACATTGCCTTCCTTTCAGGGACAATAACCACCGTTTAGATTCCAAAGTTATAAAAGTAAGCCATCCTATCATTGTGGACATTCTAAAAGGCCATCCTCTTGGTTATCTGCTTCAGTATAAGCCGTCTATTCCACAAGTATACTTACAACAATTTTGGCACACTGTCAAATTTGTTCCTGCGGACGGTAATCACCATTTTAAAGTGATGATTGATCAATTCAAGACAAAGATCACTCTTGCAAGGCTACGTCACAATTTATTTCTTCCACGACGAATAGACACTGTGAACTTTCCAGAGTTAGCAGATTTTGAGGATTTTGTTTCTGATGAAGAGCTTGTCCATGATTTGATTTGTCTAGGCTACTCAAAGCCACTTCCGAAGAGCTCCAAATTTCACAGAAATGGTTTAAATGGCGAATGGTACACATTGTTTGGTATCATAAATCGTTGCATGACTTCAAAACATACGGGAATTGATCGATGCAGCATTCATTGCCTGCGGATATTTCATGGGATCGCATTCAACAAGCACTATGACTTTGCTCAGTGTATCTGGGAAGATTTAAAGGAGATTGTACTTGATAAAACCACAAACTGAGCAAGGAAGTTCGTTCCACTTCAAAGGTTTATTCAGATTCTTATCCGAGGGATCTTAAGGGCTAATGAAAATATTCCAAAGAGAGTCAATTCTCAAAGATGCCCAGACTATGTTATGATGAGTTTGCATGAAGTGCCGGACTCCCCGAATGCCAACATAATGCCAATTCCAGAGTCATTACTCAAATATGCTGGTCAAGAGAGTGAACATGTGAAATTATATAGAATAGATCATGCTCCGATAGAGACCCAAGAACCGGGTTCTCTTAGCCCAGGAGCTTTAAGGATAGCGGAACCTCAGCAAGGGGCTGAAGTTCAGGTTAGCCGTTCTGAGAGTGAGGGTGAAGGAAGTGTGAGGGGTGGTGAGGAAGAACAAGATAAATCTGATTCTGAGAGAACTCTATCTGATATTCAAGAAGAAGAGGGAGAGGGTGATGATGATGATGATGGTGATGATGGTGGTGATCATCATGAAGGAGGGGGAATGATGATTGAGGTTGAGCACATAGCTGTAGAGAGTGTGAGGGTGCCCCTAAGCCCAGAAAGCCGGGAATTACCCACATCCTCTGTTAGCTCTCCTTTGAGAGTTAGCATTGAACAAGTCAGTATCCCACTAACGAGTGCACGCCCAACTAGCCACTCAGTCTCCTCTCAACAGGAGTCTGTTTCAATTGCACACAGGGATGAGCCACATAAGCTATCCGAGAGTCACTTGGACTTGATGGATATTGAACCAAGTACACAGTTGCCCGTGTGTACGACTTCATTTGATTCAGTGAGTCTAGCTGACATACACATTAGGACACTTGCGTCAACTTTATCTGTTGAAGTTAGTGTGGCTGAACTGAGTGTTCCCACTGGAACATCCTTAGTAACGGAAGCATTTGTTGCTCCGTCACTTGAATAGGGTGGAAGTCCAGTCAGAGAAATGCCGATATCAACTCTGAGCACTGGCCACACAGAAGTTCTGTATACCAGTTCAACTGTTGTGTCAACTGGAAGTCTTCGTGACCCAGTAGTGAGTTTATCCCCGTTTGTAACTGAATCAACCTTGTCAACAGCTTTGAATGAAGTTGTTTCTGGAGTAAACAAGCATGTTTCAAATCAACTGGCTGAGGTCATGGCTCAAATGTCCAATATTCAGAAGTTTTTGAAAGGAAAGGATGTTGCGGAGGAATCTGTTAAGGAAAATGAGTCAAAACAACAAATTGAAGAGTTGAAGGAGGAATTAAAAGATTTTGTATTTGAACAGTTTGATGAAATGAGGGAGCGTATGATAAGCTTGGAGAATACAGTTGTAACGGCATTAGGTAATCTCTCTGAATGAGTGGCGGCAGTGGAAGAGACCTGCAAAGCTCAAGCTTCCTCGTCGAAAAGGAAACATGATGAGCACGACGAAGACTCCGATGATGCTCCTCATGAGGGGGAGAAGAGGAGAAAGCTTGATGAGCCGACTTCTGGAGTTTTAATGATAACATATACAGAGAAGGAACCGGAAGCTCAAGGGACAGAAGCCGGAGGGTCTAAACAGACAGCTGGTGAACAGAGAGAACTGGGATTGATTCTTTATGAAGATGTTCCAGTTCCTTTGAACACTCAGCCAGATATTTATCAGTTTATTGAATATATTGATTCAGAGGAAGATATTCAAGAGAAAGAGATAGAGCAGAGTATTCAAGAGACTGGAGAAGGAAGAGAGGAATACATTGAATTGTCGGAAGATGATGACATAATTGCGTTGACAGATATAGATTTTAGGGCTGAAAGGATAGAAGAAGAGGAGGTGTTAGTTGAAGAAATTATGAAAGATGTTGAATCAACACCAACGGTTGAAAAGCCTGAGGTAGTTGTACAGATTAAGGAAGAGTTTGAGGAGTTCCCTGTTGAGAGCAGTGTCGCTCAAGAAACAGTTGTTTTAAATGAAGTGGAAGTAATGGATAGATTTTTTAATGAATTTGTTCTGGCTGATGAATCAAAGAAACAACACAGATTAAGGTTTCAGGCACAACAAGTAGTGCAGAGAGAGATTCAAGATATGTTGACTTTGTTAAATAAGGATGAGATAAGTAAGAAAAAGGTGAAAAAGCTTGAACTACCAGAAAATAGGTCTGCTGAGTTCATAAGGAAAAGAAACAAGATGCCGTACATTGAAGACATTTTAGAAAAACGGATCTTTTGTAAAAAGCAAGCTCCTTGCTCCTTTCACAAGCTATTCCGAGTTTTAGAGCCGAATATGCCCAATCTGGTTAACTAAACCAGTTTCCTGAGGAATAAGACTCAAGAGGTTGAGAAGGTGAAGAGCGATTTCAGAATAGTGGATCTGGTGCAAATTGAAAAAGAAAGATTTGTTAAAGTTTTTTATCCGAAGTTTACTTTAACCAGGTCTGATGGAAATACTTATGTATTCACGGAAGCTGACACGTTCAACATGCACTTAGTTTATATTGAAGATCTGTTTGACGAGCTGTGCAGAAATAAAAGGAATGAACATTGTAGATTTGCGCTGAAGACATTGTTTCACTTTATGCATACTAAACTTGTATTAATGTCAGTGCAAGATTTACAGATTGGAGTTGAGAGAGGAATGAGGAAGATAAACATGACTGCACCACACAGAGATATTTAATTTGCTGGTGAGCTTAAAGAGTTTCAAGTTATAATGGTGAAGCATCCAGCTGTCATGTATAAAGATAGGAATAAAAGGTTGAGAGCTATGAGGAGTGTTGAGATGAACAAGTTTTCTGATGGTACGTTGATTAAGGTGTTGAATGGTTTGAAAGGCAAGCTGGCTGCAGATCAAAAGAGGAAGACAAAGAAAGGAGCCTTGTCTGTTAACGATTGAAGACTCATGGTCGAGTTTATTTCTAAAATTGAATGGAGGCTGTCGGATCGAAAAAGTATTAGAAGATTTGAACAGAAGCTGGGCTTGTCAATCTGAAGACTTTGCTACTTTCATCAAAGGGGGAGATTGTTAGAATATGTTTTTGATTGATGAAATATCAAAGTCTAGGGACTGTTTTTGTAATTTCCGTATAGTTTGTAAATATGTATAAATAGTCTTGTTGACTTTCCAATTTAGAAGATCTGTCAAAATATTCCTTTTTGTACGCATTGTAATCAGAGAGTAGCAGTACTGTACACGAAGAACATTCCTGAAATCATTTTGTAATCTTCAAGATTATCAATCGAATCATTTGGTTAGTGTTGATTAAATTCATTGTTCTTATTCTTTACATATTGTTGATTGAATTGGTAGAAACTAGAATTCACAGTGGTGTTGTTTTGTCCTTACCAATCACAAATAAGTGATTTTGATTATTTTCATCCAAATACCAATTTTAAGGTTTTTGAGTTTTATAAATTCAAAAAAAATAAATGAGTACTCTCATAACTTAACCCTAAAGACAATCCCAATTAAATAAAAAAGACATATCTCAACATGTATGAGGTATTTTGATTAGCTTGTCATTTTGTTGATTTCAGTTTTCATGTATAATTTTTTTTCTAAAGGCAAATATATATTAAGCTTCAAGCAACAAAACGGTCTCCAAGCCAGAGACACATACAACCCAAAAAATTAACCAACTACAACACCCCATAATATTACAAAAGACCCTCCAAATAAACTTGAACCAGACCTGCAAACACCAAAGCAGAAAAATCAATACTGGACATTTACCTCGAATGGATTTAAAGATCATTGCGACTAATTGATTTGAAGAGATGTCTTCCTATTTGCAAACTATAGGGACGACATACACTGTAGATTTTGAAGTAGATCATTCTCTCAATCTTTTCCTTCTCTTCATTGCTAGCATATTAAAATCTATTCCTCCATTTTCAAATCACGTGAAGAGCAACGACTATCACACCTTGTAATAGAACATTCCAATTTCCACATATATATGAAAACATGACTTTCATATGAATCAAAGAACAAATTTAAAATTTTATTTTTCCATAATTTTTTAACAATTTACATATTTATTGTTACTTTTAAAAAAATATTTTTTTGTTGATACATAAACACGAATATTTTTTAGGTATACCTCACCGAGATTTTATGTAGGAAAATAATAGTTTATGCGGAAATAAAATCTCATGTTTTATGCATCAACAAAAAAATATATTTATAAGAAATAAGAATAATGTTTTAATTTGATTAAAAAATCTAATGAAAAAATGAACTTTAAAAATGGTCCTTCGGTTCCCCATTTAAGAAAATAGTGTCATGAAACCCTTTAATGTAAAACTTGCTCACAATAGATCCTATACATATATATATATATATATATATATATATATATATATATATATATATATATATATATATATATATATATATATACATACACATACATATATGTGAATCCTATTTATCAATCAACAATTAAACAATACAATAAAGATTCAGATCAAGAACAACTAACCGAATGATTGTATTAATCACAAATGATGATTATGGAGATGAATGAGAAAAGATCGTACTGTAGCCCTAAATTTCCTCTGAAATCTGTGCGTACAAAATGAGAATGTCAGATCTATATTTTTCTATTACAAAGTCAACACCCTATTTATAGTATTTACAACTTTGTACAAATTACATATTAAACGCTAGACTTTGTTTTTCATCAACAAAATAATATTTCAACAATCTCCCCCTTTGATGAAACAAGCAAAGTCTTCAACTTGTTAGCCCCAGCTTCATCTCAAACCTTCTTATACTTTTCCTATCAGATAGTCTCCAGTTGATTTTGGAAATAAACTCAACCATCAATCTTCTGTCATTAACAGATAAAGCTCCCTTCTTTGTTTTCCTCTTCTTGTCAGATGCCAACTTTCCCTTCAACCCATTCATTACCTTCTGAAGTGTACCATCACAAAATTTATAAAGTTCAACACTTCGCATTGCTCTAAGCTTTTTATTTTTGTCTTTGTACATAACTGCAGGATGCTTAACTATAATGACTTGATACTCCTTCAGATCTCCTGCCAACTTGATTTCTCGATTTGGAGCTGTAATGTTTATTTTCCTCATACCTCTCTCGACTCCAATCTGTAGATCTTGCACAGACATTAATACCAACTTGGTATGCATGAAGTGAAAAATTGTCTTTAGTGCAAATCTACAGTATTCATTCCTCCTATTGCGGCACGGCTCATTAAATAAGTCTTCGATATCAACCAAATGCATATTGAACATGTCGGCTGCAGTGAAAGAATAAGTATTTCCATCAGCTCTTGAAACGGTAAAAGTAGGATATAAGATCTGAACAAACCGATCTTTCTCAATTTTAATTAAATCAACTATCCTAAATTCACTTTTCACTTTATCCATAGGCTGAGTCTTATTCCACAAGAAACTAGCATAATTTACCAGAATCGGCATATTTGGCTCCAGAACTCTGAACAGTTTCAGAAAAGTACAAGGAGCTTGCTTCTTGCAGAATATTCTTTTCTCCAAATAATCTTCTAGATATGGCAGTTTATTCCTTTTTCTTAATATACTCAGCTGATTGTCTTGCAGATAAGTTCAATGCTTTAACTTTCTTTTTACTAATTTCATCCTTGTTGAGCAAAGTAAGCATATCTCTAATTTCCCTTTGAACAACTTGTTGAGCTTCAAATCTGAGTCTGTGTTGTTTTTGTGATTCATCAGCCAGAATGTATTTATTGAAAAATCTTTCCATCACTTCAACTTCATTCAACTCAACACCCTCTCGTGGAATCACATTCTCAACTGGAAATTCTTCAATCTCTTCTTTAATTTGAACCGTAACCTCCGGCTTTTCAATCGTCGGTGTTGGTATAGAATCTGTCAAAATTTCTTGCACCAATTCTTCCTCTTCTTCAATTCTTGCAGCTTGAATTGATATATCAGTTAAGCCAATCAAGTCATCATCAGATAACTCATTATCAACCTCTTTCTCTCTTTCACTTTCTTTTCCTTGAAGCAACAAACTTTGTTCTTGAACTTCTTGAACATCATCTTCTGAATCATTGTACTCCTCAAACTTGTAAATGTCTGACTGAATGTTTAAAGGAACTGGAACATCTTCATGAAGAATCAATCCCAGCTTACTTTGAACATCAGTAGGTTCCTTTGAGCTTCCCGCTTCTCTTTTCTCTTGACCTTCAGATTCTTTCACTGGATAAGTGATCATTAATAGACCCGGTGTCGGCTCATCAAGCTTCCTCCTCTTCTCCCCCTCATGAGGAGCATCATCGGAGTCATCGTCATGCTCATCATGTTTTCTTTTGGGCACAGAAGCTTGAGCCTTGCATGTCTGTTCAACTGTCGCCACACGTTCTGACAAATTGCCCAAGGCAGTGATCACCGTACTCTCTAACCCGATCATCCTCTCTCTCATCTCATCAAATTGTGCAAACACCAAGTCCTCTTAGCTCTTCGATAGCTTGATTAGGATCCGGTTGCTTCACTGACTCCTCTGCTACTGATTTTCCTTTTAAAAATTTAGGAATATTCGTCATTTGAGCCATCACTTCTGATAGTTGAGCAGAAACATGACTGTTCACACCAGCAACAGCAGCATTTAACGCTTGACTTAAAGTAGATTCAGTGACAAATGGGTAAAGAGTAACTACTGGGTCACTAAGACTTCCAGTTGACACAACAGTGGAACTTGTAAAAAAAAACTCTGTGTGGCCAGTGCTCAGAGTTGGCAAAGTTGTGGCTCTGACTGGACTTCCAACCTCTTCAAGTGACGGAGCAACGAATGCTTCCGTGACTGAGGTTGTTCCGGCAGTGACACTGAGTTCAACTGTACTTACTTCAACTAACGAAGCAGATGCAAGTGTCCTAGTGTGTATCGGTTCTAGACTTTGTGATTGAAATGAAGTCGTACACTCGGGCAGATGTGTACTAAATTCAATATCCATCAAATCCAAATGATTATCGAATAGCATTTGAGCTTGTTCCCGATGTTCAATTGAAACAGTCTCCTGTTGAGAGAAGAATGAGTGGATGGGGGGTGTGCAATCGTCAGTGGGATACTGACTTCTTCAATGCTAACTCCCTGTTGGTCGCTAACAGTAATTGTGGCTATGTCCCGGCTGTCTAGACTTTGGGCATCCCTCACACTCATCTAAGATATACTGACAATATCCATTAGTGCAGCTCCTCCCTCATCATGAGCTGGTCCACCTTCATCATCATCATCTTCATCATCATCACCTTCCTCTGCTCCCTCGTTAATGTTCGATAATGTACGTTCAGAGTCAGCACTACTCACATCTCCTTCACCACCCCTTACTTCACCCGTTTCTCCCTCAGACACTTGAAGGCTTCCCTGAACTTCAGCCCCTTGCTGAGTTCCTCTCGTCCTACAACGGTTCTTGGGTCTCTATGGTAGCGTGATCTATTCTATACAGCTTCACATTCTCACTCTCCTGATTAGCGTACATTAACAAGACTTCCGGTATCGGCATGATGTTGGCATTCGGAGAATCAGGTACTTCATGTAGGCTCATCATTACATAATCAGGGCATCTTTGAGAGTTGGATCTTTTCGGTATATTTTCATTTGCCCTGAGAATGCCTCGGATTAAGATTTGAATGAACCTTTGTAAAGGAACAAATTTGCTTGACCTATTCGTAGTCTTTGCCAGCACAATTTCCTTGAGATCTTCCCATATGCATTGTGCAAAATCATAATGTTTGTTGAATGCTATGCCATGGAAGATCCGGAGACAGTGAATACCGCATCTGTCTATGCCAGTATGTTTAGATGTCATGCAGCGATTGATGATTCCAAACAAAGTGCACCATTCACCGTTAAGGTCGTTGCGGTGGAATTTTGAACTTTTGGGTAGAGGCTTTGAATATCCCAAGCAAATTAGGTCATATACCAACTCCTCGTCTGATACGAAATCCTCAAAGTCAGCTAACTCTGGAAAGTTAACGTTATCAATTCTACGGGGTAGAAATAGATTGTGTTGAAGTCTGGCAAGAGTGATCTTAGTTTTAAATTGATCGATGGTAACCTTGAAGTGATGGTTACCATCTGCAGGAACAAATTTAACGGTGTGCCAGAATTGTTGCAGGTAAACTTGAGGAATGGAAGGTTTGTACTGGAGAAGGTATCCCAAATGATTTCCTTTGAGAATATCAACAATGATTGGGTGACTGACTTTGATAACTTTGGTATCTAGGCGGTGGTTATTATCTTTGAATGGTAAACAATTTTCTAGGTTTGACCAACTGATTGTCAGGGATAAGGGTAGATGGTGAAGGCCTTGTAACAGATGCTAAATGAACGGGTTTGGATACAAGGGTATGGTTAGATGAAGAATGGGAGTCAGAAGAGTTTGAATGTTGGGATTGACTTGGATAAGCCATTTGTAACCTATGAAACATAATAAACATGTTAGATTTAGCAGATAAACAAATGAAATCTTTCAAAATAGAAAAATAGAACATTTTTCCAGAAATTATAAAAAATATGTGCTTTTCTGTTTAAAGCATCGGGATTCCAGACAATAATATGAAAATATTATTGACAGGATTCCAAAGTCAATCTTTTAGAGACCAATGTTAGAAAATCACAGATTTAAACAATTTCCTGAAAAAATGTTACATTTTTCTTTAAAAACTAAAATCCCAACACTTAGAAAAAAATAGAAATAAATCTCGAATGACTCTTAACACATCTCGAATGATACTTGATCAAACTCGAATGTCATTGAATGAATCTCGAATGAGTCTATGTACAAACTCGAATGAAATGGAATGATTCTCGAATATGTCCATGTACCAACTCGAATGAAGTGAAGTATTTCTCGAATAAGTCTAAGTACCAACTCGAATGAAGTGATGTATTTCTCGAATAAGTCTAAGTACCAACTCGATGTTTGCAATTTAGCTCCCCCTCATATGTATATATTATTTTTCATGTCTGCTCCCCCTACAAAACAACAGATAAAATTTATCAGATTTTCTCAAAATCAGATAAAATCATTTTCTGCTCTCCCTGCACATGAGAATCCAGATCTGTTAAATTCCGAAAATTTTAAACTTTTAAAATTCATGAATTTAACATCAAATGAGGATCAAAATAAAAAATGTAAATTTAAAATTATAATTTGTAACTACTGAATTATTAAATCTAATGATTTAACATACCCAACTTGAATACCAAAAGATTAAACTGTTTTTCATCTAATGCTTTGGTAAACAAATCAGCTAGTTGATATTCAGTAGGAACAAAGTATAATTCTATATTACCATTTTCAACATGATCCTTAATAAAGTGATACCGGATGTCGATGTGTTTTGTTTTTTAGTGTTGCACTGGATTTGATGCTATAGCAATTGCGCTCTGAGAATCACAATATATCAGAATCTTTTGTGGTGTAAACCTGTAGTCTCGCAGTTGGCTCTTCATCCACAACACCTGAGAACATCATGATGAAACAGCAACATATTCTGCTTCAGTTGTAGACAATGAAACACAGTGTTGTTTCTTGGATGACCAGCAGACGGGTTTGTCACCTAAGAATTGAACTGCACCTGATGTACTTTTTCTGTCCATCTTATCACCTGCGTGATCAGCATCAGAAAGAACAGTTAAATTGAATGAAGATTCTCGTGGATACCACAAACCAAGGTTTGGCGTTCCCTTCAGATATCTTAAAATTCTTTTAGCAGCAGTTAAATGTGATTCTTTTGGATTTGCCTGATATCTAGCACAAACACATGTAGCAAACATAATATCAGGTCTACTGGCGGTTAAATACATTATTGACCCAATTATTCCTCGATAATGAGTTACATCTACAGGTTTCCCTGAAATGTCCTCATCGAGTTTGGATTTTGAATCCGGAACCATGGGAGTTTTCATAGGAGTACTGTTGACCATGTTAAATTTCTTTGACATGTCTTGAATAGATTTGGACTGATTTATAAAAATACCATCAGTCAATTGTTCAACTTGTAAACCTAAGAAAAAATTTATTTCTCCCATCATGCTCATTTCAAATTTCTGGGACATTAAGAAAGCGAATTTCTTACAAAATTCAGGATTTGTAGACCCAAATATTATATCGTCTACATATATTTGAATTACTATAATATCTGGCCCCTCACGTTTTATAAACAGTGTAGTATCAACTGCACCTTTGTTAAATCCACATTTCAACAAGTATGTTGAAAGGGCATCATACCAAGCACGCGGTGCTTGTTTAAGGTCGTACAGTGATTTGTCTAAAATATACATGATCAGGCTTCGAAGGATCAGTAAACCCTTCGGGCTGATATGTGTAAACTTCATCAGTTAATTCCCCGTTTAAAAACGCAGTTTTAACATCCATTTGGTAAACTGTGAAGTTTTTATGAGCAGCAAATGCTAGAAACATCCTAATTGCTTCTATTCTTGCAACAGGAGAAAACGTCTCATCATAGTCGATCCCTTCTTGTTGACTGTATCCTTTGGCAACGAGTAGTGCTTTGTTACAAATGATGACTCCATGTTCATCCTTCTTATTCTTAAAGATCAACTTCGTGCCAATGATTGATTTATCTTTAGGTCGCTCTAACAGTCTCCAGACCTTCAACCTTTCGAACTGATTCAGTTCTTCTTGCATTGCGACAATCCAATCAGCATCCAGAAGAGCTTCTTTCACATTCTTTGGCTCAATTTTGCTAAGAAAATTGGAAAATAAGCACTCGTTTATTGTTGCTCTTCTGGTTTGGACTGACGCAGAAGGATCACCAATGATATCTTCTGTTGGGTGATTTATAGTCCACTTGAAAGTATGTGGATACGGTTGAATGTGGTCTTGATTGGGATTTAAGTCTAAATAGGGAAGTCGGGGGGTTAGCTTCAGATGTAGACGATACATTATCTGAGATAGGAGTTTCTAAGTGTTCAGATGTTAAGGGGGATTCAAAAGATTCTGGAGGTTGAATAGGTTGTACACTTTCAGTAGGCAAGTGCACATCTGTTATCGAAGCTTCTCCAGTTTCTTCTGAAATTGGTTGATGAGAATGATCCGAGACTACGACGGGATCTTCAGTAATCCTGTCAGGCACCAAATTTAAAACATTAGTTTTGGGCTTTTCAAAGTAGTCTTCATAGAAATTTTCGAACAATTTATTTAAATCTGAATTTTCTGCACTCTGTTCAGTTGACTCCATAGAAGTCGGCTTGTTATCTTCGGGTCCTGAACTGGTATGTTCAGAAGCCATCACCATACCTTCATCAAATTTGACGTTCACGCTTTCATTGACTGTCTTGGTCCGCTTGTTGTAGACCCGGAAAGCTACCGACTCCTTCGAATATCCAATGAAGATACCTTCATCAGCTTTTTGATTAAATTTTCCCAGATTGTCTTTGTCATTTAATATGAAGCATCTGCATCCAAAGACATGGAAAAATTTAACATTAGGTGTCCGTTTGTTTATTAGTTCATACGGAGTCTTTCCGAATCGTTTATTGATAATTGATTGATTCTGCGTGAAACAAGCTGTTGCAACAGCTTCAGCCCATAAGAATAACGGAAGATTGGAATATGCCAGCATCGTTCTTGCAGATTCCACCAGTGTCCGATTTCTTCGTTCAATGACACCATTCTGTTATGGAGTACGAGGGCTGAAAATTGATGAGTTATTCCCACAGAATTCAGAAATGATTCGAGAGATTTGTTCTTGAATTCTGTGCCGTTATCTGATCTGATGGTCTGAACTGAAAGCTGCAACTTTACTTGAATTCTTCGGATGAAGTCTATAATGATTTCGGTAGCATCAGATTTGGACCGCAGGAAGAAAACCCCCATGTGTATCTTGAGTAGTCGTCGACTATTACCAATACATATCTTTTCTTGTTTATACTTTGTACTCTCATTGGTCCACACAGATCTATATGTAGCAATTCCAGAGCTCTCGTTGAAGAGTGTTCTGTTTTGGACTTGTGTAAAGCTCTAGTCATCTTTCCTTTTTCGCAAGCGGCACACAACTGCTCTTTTTGAAATTTGAGAGTTGGGAGCCCTCTAACTAACCCACCTTTTGCTAGGTTGGTTAATTCGTTAAAATTCAGATGTGAAAGACGACGATGCCATAGCCAAGCTGTTTTAGATGTTGCTTTTGACATTGAGCAGACATTCTTTTTCAGATTAATTGAGGCTAGGTCAATTGAGTACAAGTTGGTTTTCCTGTTTCCTGCAAAGATTTCTTTTCCTTCTCCAGATCGTATGCTGCACCGATTAGCTTTGAAGGTGACTTCTAATCCTTTATCGCAGAGTTGTCCAATGCTGAACAAGTTGTGACCAAGACCGTCAACGTAGAAGACTTTCTGAATAGTAATCTTATCATACGCAAGACTCCCGTAACCTTTGATCGGACAGAATTGATCGTTCCCGAATCTAACCGTCCCACAGAACTTTTCTACAAAGTTAGTGAGTGTTTCTCTCTGTCCGGTCATGTGCTTTGAGCATCCGGAGTCAAGGTACCATACATGATTTACCTATAAGACAAAATAACACATGAGGTACCCACTTATAGTTGGGTACTTTTGATTTTGGTAAATCATGCAGTTGAATATGATTTTTCTTATCCGATATGTCTTTTATTTTAGATACCCACTTTTTAACAATTCTTTTTGGTATCCACTTTTGTACAATTCTTGGTGGAACTATTTTTAAAAGATGGTGCTGTGGAACCATTTTCTGTTTGAAAGATGGGTCCTTTTTCTTTGGTTGCCATACAAGCTTATCAGATTTTACAAGCAGTGATTTACATGAAACAGAATTTAAAGCAATTAGATCAGTTCGAGAGAATTTAATACAAGGTTTATCTGTAAATTCATTATTACAGACAGAGTTTTTAAATTGTCTATTTCTGTCTGTGACAACATTTTCCTTCACTCTCCACTCTTGTTTTATATTCTGGTTTTTCTTTTCTCTCTTCTTCTTTCGCCATACTTGCTTCCGAGAACCGTTCACAATATAATCTGACATAGAAGAAACACGAGAATTAGTGATTTAGAAACTTGTTTCTTCTGTAAAGGTCTCTTACCTTTTGAATTTTGGACTTTGAGTGCAATATAGTCATTTGTGGAAGATGATTCACCTTTTTCATATTTAGGAGTCTCAGAAGTAACTTTTGTTTTCTCTTTCTTTTGTTGTAAACTTGGTGAATTTTCAGATGATTTCTTTGAATCTGTAGATATTCTTTGCAGAATTCTAACAGGTTCTTTAAGATCATCAGATTGTTTGTTGTGTAAAGGTTTTACAAACTCATCTATTTTAACAAACATATCTTCTAATGAATTAAAATCAGAGTTCGTATACATATCAAATTCTGCTTCAGAGTTGATAGAATCAAGTGAAATTGAAGATAATGGATCTGATAATATTTTGTTCTCAGGCTGTTTTTGTAACTTTTGTTCCAGAATTTTAAGTTCAGCCTTAAGAGTTTGATTTTCTGTCTCAAAATTTTTTATTTTCAATTCGAGATCAGAGTTTATCTTTTCAAGAATTGAAAATGGTAAATATAACTTTTGAGATTGAGTAGTAGATTTAGATAAATCCTTTTCAGAATATGTCTGAATATAATCCTCTTTAATGCCAATATTATTATTTGATTCATTTATTCTGTTATAATCAACAGATTTTTACATTTTATCAGATCTTAGTCTTTTTGAATCTTCACTAGATTCTATCTCTTCTGATGCTTTCATAGAAGTCATTTTTAATCCTAGATACATATATCTGACATCATATAAACTTGGTGAACTTGAGATAGCCTATGTCAGATATTTAGGATTTTCCCAACCAATACCAGATTTAGAATTGTAAAATTTGGTATCTTTTGGTTGATTTAAATAAATAGTTTGATCTGTTTGACCTCTTTTAATAAACTCATTGTAGGTCCCGAGAGGTTCCCAAAGTATATAGCTTTAAGCTGTAGAGGGGGGGTGAATACAGCTATTTAAAAACTACACACTATTTTCTCAATGTTTGTATGTATTATCAACAAGTTGTTAATTACAAACAAGCTTGAATGCGGAAATGTTCAAGCTGAGATGACAGATACAACAGTATGTTCACTGGTCTAAGACAGACTCAAACTAGTTTACAATGAATACACTCACTAAGAAGCACTCACTGTGTTTACAAGACTTAGAGGGACAGCTTATGTAGAACAGCTTAGACACAAAGAAACTGTATTACACAGGCAGGCTTGCATGCATGAAAAACACACTTGCACGTTCACTCTTGGCTTCAGCACTTAGCTTTTTGGCTTAATCTTTCTGTCCTTAGAAGCTTCCTTTTATACTCACTCAGAGGATCTAAGAGAAGTTTCTTCATTGGACGAAATGAAAAAGGAGAAGTCTTGTTGAAAAGACAACATAACCTTTTCTGCACTTTCTGAAAAGCAGACTTGTCTTCTTGTGTGCAGAACTTTTGTCTTTTCACTTTGTCTACTGTTGCATTGCCTTTAACTAAATAAGGAATGTCAACTTTGCGTCTTTCTTCCTTGTAAAGGCCTATTTTGATATAAGAAAAAGGTCTGTCACCCTTTTTCAAATAACCTTTTGTCTTCATGTAACAGAACAGCTTGGGCAGGCTGAGCAGTTCTGATTTCCACTTTGTCTTCGACTTTGTAAACTGATCTTGTAGCCAAAAACAATACATGAGGACTTGGAAACACATTCCATAAAGTGTTTAGCCTATTCACAAAGAACAGGTTCTGTTCACGAAGAACAGAACACTTATAAACTGCCCAAGCTGCTCATCGGTGTAGAGCAGCGTAGACAGTTTATGTCCAGCCTGTTCAGCACACTGAACAGCTTGAGCAAAACTGTCTTTGTTGCAACACATGCAACTCATAGAACAGCTTTAGGCTGATATTGCAAATCATTTTCAAGTTTCAATAAGGCATATAACAGGCCTTAAATTCAACCTTCAAAAGCATCAACAGGTTTGATTAATAATCTCCCCCTCAGATGCAGAACAGGTTTGACTGAGGCCTTTTTGTGCCTAACACTCATCTTCCATTGTCTTTATTTTCTCATATAGTTTTGTTCTTTCTTCAAAAATGGCATGATATCTTACAGAAAAATTTGAAGCCTCTAATTCTGCCAAATTCAGTTTTTCTTGTAGGTCAGATATATTGTTATTTAGTTCTTGGATTTTGCTTTGAAGTTCATTTTCTTTGTCTTGCAAATCTGAAACTGCTCGTATTGCTAATACTTTATCCTTGGAAAAATCCAATACTAACGCATGTTCATTATGTAACTTGTTTTCCAAGGAATGAACATGTTTCTTTTCAGCCTTTAATAATTTTTCAAATTTCTTTAGCATAAAGGCCATTTGTGTTAATTTTTCTTCAGGCAAACAGGAATCATCATTTTCAGAGTCAGAATTAGAATTTACCTCTGGTGTTTCTGAACCGTCTGATTTTTCTGATTCTGATTCATCAGTCTCTTTGTCTTTGCTGCAGCCAGCATTTCCTGTTGCCATCATCGCGAATTCTTCAGTCACTTCCTCATCAGACTCTTCGTTGTCCTCATTTTCTTCATCCGTTAACCCAACCCATACCTCATCTTCTGCTATCACTGCTGACTCACTCAGTTCTGATTCATTGAAGAATTCTGATTTCAAGCAGATATTAGCATATTCATCCAATATGTCTTCATCTTCTGGCAGCTGTAGCCAATGATCATCCTCAGCCATAAGGGCTTTGTCAGCTTCCTTTTCTTTGGCTAGGAGTGCCTTTCTTGTGTAGTAATCAGAGTTTTTGACTACTGGCATTCTGCACTCACGAGCAAAGTGTCCTGGCTTGCTACAATTGTAGCATTTTTTCTCTGTTTCTTTCTTGGCTGATTTATCAGATTTGTCATATTTATCAGCTTTCTTGCCACTGCTTTCATCAGACTTTTCATACTTCTCTTTCTTTTCAAACTTCCTTGAGCCAGTCTTGTATCTCATTTTGTTGTTGGTTGGCTTTCAATAGAATTTCTTCTGAAATGCCTTAGTGAGTAAGGTCATCTGCTTTTTCATCTCTTCTATCTCTGAATCGGCGGATGAATCTGATGAGTCTAACTCAGAAGAGCTACTGCTTATGACTACCTGTTTCTCCTTCTTCAGCTTATATTTATATTTCTTTTCAGCCAATAAAGCTAAAGGGTCAACGGTCTCTTTCTCGGCTTTCTTTTTACCTGACATTTTCCTTAAAACAACCTCTTGATAGTTGTAAGGTTCTCAAAAATCATGTGGAAATCCATCTCTTCAATGTCTTTCATCTGTTGGATGATCATCGCATACTTCTCCCATTCTGGGTTAAGTACGTTTAGAAACTTGACGTTGATGTCCAGATTGGACTTTGTAACCCCGTTTCTTTTCATCTCACTTACAAGACTGACAAACCGCAAGTAAGTATTTTCTAGTAATTCTCCCTCTCGTGCTCTAAAATTCTCAAAAGTCATCAGACTGTTCCTTGCTCTATTGGTTGCTGCCCTGTCGGATCCCTTCATTAGCTTGCACACCTCATCCCAGATGGATTTGGCTGTCTTCGTGTTTGTTAGGCAGGTATAAATGTCATTAGGGATGGAAATCAGTAACAACTTCCTTGATGTTTTGTCCCCTAATTTTCTTCTTTTTGTGCCTCTGTTAGGTTTGTTACCTCGACAGTTCTTTCCGAAATTGGGGGGTTTCCAGTGGGTACACCAGGGATTGTCTCTAAGAACACAGTTGGCCCGTCAGTCAAGGAATTTAGCATTTCTTCGGAGAGATTGTGAAAACTGATAAATTCTAAAAATCTTTCCCTCCACTGTACGTATTCTCCCCGATAGAGAATTGGAGGTTTCATCTCTGATCCCATGGCAAGCGCGTCTTTTGACATGATGACTGATATATAGGAAACTTTCCAAGAGCGAATGATATTTGATTGAAACTGAAGCAGTTGATCAATTATTGAAAATTGATCAAACTTGAAAGAATGTTGGATGGAACTCGAATGAATAAGATAATCAACTCGAATGAAGAGTTGATCAACTCGATTAATGAATATGTGAAACTCGAACCAATGTATACTCAACTCGAATCTTTAACAAATCAACTTGTTAGAAGAAGTAAGCAACTCGAATTAAGTAGGACAAAACTCGAATCAGTTATGACAAAACTCGAATCAGTTATGACAAAACTCGAATCAATTTGGGATGAAACTCGACTGAGTTACCAATCAACTTGAATAGATTGTAAGAAACTTGATTAAAATTATGTGCAACTCGATTGAATCTATGTGCAACTCGATTTAAACTATGTGCAACTCGAAAGTACCTTCCTTTGAACTTGAAACAACTCGAATTGAATTGAGTTCAACTCGAATAGAATGCAAGTTCAAGTCGATTGAAAAGGACTTCCAACTCGATTGAAAGGTAAGACAACTCGATTTAAAGACAAGTTCAACTCGATTGGTAAATGTTGTCAACTCGAATATCCCAAGAACACTGTATTATCCGAGTTTCTTAACTTTTCAAAACTTTCAAGTCTGAAATTCATATTAATTTGTAAAACTGAGCTATTTTCGACCAGATTGATATCGAAGGTAGGGATTTTGATTTCAAACACTTTTTGTGAAAGTATTTCGACCAAAAACAGATCTAAATGCGACTTTTTCAATGAAGCAGTGAATAACTTTCGGTTTTTCAACATTTCTGAAAAATCAACAGATCTTTTTCTGTGTTTGGTAAATCAAAAAAAATATATGATCAATTCAATCGTTTTCCTAATTACTTCCTTCGATCCAATTTTCACATTCAACAATCAAAACCCTTGTTGATTATACTGTTTTTCGAAAAAAATTGTTCAAGAACAGTTTTTGAAACAATTTGATTTCAATCAAAAATCACCCTAATGCTCTGATACCAATTGTGAATCCTATTTATCAATCAACAATTAAACAATACAATAAAGATTCAGATCAAGAACAACTAACCGAATGATTGTATTAATCACAAATGATGATTACAGAGATGAATGAGAAAAGATCGTACTGTAGCCCTAAATTCCCTCTGAAATCCGTGCGTACAAAATGAGAATGTCAGATCTATATTTTTCTATTACAAAGTCAACACCCTATTTATAGTATTTACAACTTTGTACAAATTACATATTAAACCCTAGACTTTGTTTTTCATCAACAAAATAATATTCCAACAATATATAAAGATGAGCTCTTTTAACAATCTAAATATTTGTGAGAACTTGAGAACCATAGGGGTAGTTTTGGAGAAAATTTTTTTATCTCTCCTATTTATATATTCTCTGTTTCTCTTTCATTAAAATTTCCTTTCTCTTTCCCTCTCTCTCTAAACACTAAAAACCCTAAAAAATCACCGCCAGCCGCTGCCACGTTCTTGAAGCCATGATGAACTCTTTCTTCTCCTTTATATCTCTCACGATTTGGATGTCCGATGGTCAATAGATGACAATTTGGAAGTTGGATGCTCAAGAAATGAAGATTTGGAAGTCTGACGGTCAAGAAATGAAGGTTATTTGTAAGATATTAGAGATATAATGAATGTAATAGTTCTTAGATATTTTTTGTTAAAAAAGTTTTTGTTTATGATTCACAAGATTAATGGGTTTTTTGTTTAAAAATGTGTTTTGGTATATTTTATATCAGTTGCATACCAAGTGTTTGATAAAATGTCTAAATGAAATCTTCTTCTTTTTTTGTTTCAGTTCGTCTACGACACTCTACGTAGAATATATGATACTTGACATTCTACACGACGTTCTAAATAGATTATATGATAATCTTACATAGATTACATGATAATCTACATATAGAATATGTTGGCCGATACTATACATAGAATATGACAGCTTCATTTTTCATAGATTTTGAAGTTTAAAATCATTTCCAAACATATTAAGAAAAAGATTTTTGTATATGATTCACAAGATTTGAATGTTTGTTTTTGTTAAAAATGTGTTTTTGGTATTTTTTTTGTTAATTTTTAATTCGTCTGCGATACTCTACGTAGAATATATGATAGTTGACATTCTACACGATACTCTACATAGAATACTTGACATTCTACATAGATTACATTCATCGGTTCGTCGAAAGCTCTGGTTCTTAATGGTTGTGTCTTTGATGATTCAACATCTTTATGTAGTATATTTAGATTTGGTTTGTATTTTTATAGATATATGATACTTTATATAGAATACATGAAATTATATACAGAATTGATTGTAGCTAGTTTTGTATCTATGTAGAATTTTATTATTGTTGTACTAGTAATTTGTTATTGTTGTATCTATATAGAATACATGATATTATATACAGAATAGATTGTAGCTAGTTTGTATCTATGTAGAATATTATTATTGTCGTACTAGTAAATTGTTATTGTTGTATTTATATAGAATATATGATATTTTACATAGATTACATGATAATCTACATTGAATATGTTCGCCGGTTAAGTTGTTAAAACTGTATTTTAAATGTATTTCTACACAAAATACGCGATACTCTCCATAGATTATCAATAGTAATGTTAATCTACATAGATTATGAATAGTCATATTAATCTACATATAAATATATATAAACGCATAAGAAACATAAAAATATATTAAATGTATAAGAATCATGACATTCTACATAGATTATGAATAATAATGTAAATCTACATAAAAAGATATAGAATTATATAACATTCTACATAGAATATGTTAAATTTTTAGCAGATAAATAATTTTCTATATAGAAATTTTTTTTAAAAATAAACGTTTTTTTACTATAAAAATCAATTCTCATAAAAGAAAGAGAAATTTAAAAAAAGGAAGAGCAAGAAAAAGAAAAAACATTTTTTTTCTTCCAAAAATACCATTTGCATACCTTTTCAAGATTCCACATTATCAAAATTCTTATTAATTAAAAATGTCATTTGACAATTTTGAGCCATAGATCTTTTTGATCTAATGGCCACAAATGATTCTTAAGTTCTCACAAAATATTTAGGTTCTTAAAAGAACCACACACACACACACACACACACACACACACACACACACACACACACACACACACACACACACACACACACACATATATATATATATATATATATATATATATATATATATATAGGGTCGGGATTAATGGGATACCATGTTAGACTGGGAAACCGAAGTCCACACATGTTTAGTTATAAGTAAAAAGGGTAATATAGTTATTTAGGTTCACATTAATTAATTGATGGCATCTAATGAATTAATAAATCCCTTAAGTATAGGGATTTACTTTCATAACAATATCTTTAATAAATTTTAAAATAGGTTTTAGTGAACATGTTCAATTGGATTCGACAATGAGTTTTAGTGAACATGTTCAGCCGGAGGTGTCAAATAAAGCTGTTTATTCTTTTCATCAAACCGTTCGTGAATGTTCAATTTCATATACACGTTATTTAACATGTGCAATCGGGGTTCATTGAGTTTTTAGTCGCTGTTAACCCTTTTGGTGATAAACCAATATTGAACATGTTCAATCGTGGTTTTTGGTGTGTGTAGTCACTGAGTTCCATTTTGGTGATAAACCAAAATTTATGGTTTGTCGTCGTTGCACATGTTCACTATGGGTGTAAAGAATGATACCAACTGAAATGGAGATTTTCATGGGATACACAGATGCTTCGATTCTAATTTAAAACTTTCAATACCTATTTTACCCCAATACTAATTAATGTGGGATAGAATTTTAAGCAAAATTTATATTTTATTTAATGATTTTAATAATAAACTATCGGCTATAGATGGTTTCCCGGTATCCCAGTCTAACATGGTACCCCATTGATTTTGAATATATATATATATATATATATATATATATATATATATATATATATATATATATATATATATATATATATATATAGGGAGAGGTTCTTTTAAGAACCTTAAAGATGGTGAGAACCTAGGAACCTTTTAGAGCCCTTGGATCAAAAGGGTATTTTTGGAATAAAAAATATTATCTTTCTCTCTCCACATTTTTTATTATATGCATCTATTTTTCACTTTCTCTCTCTTACTTTTTTTTTTCATTTTCATTTTCTCTTTCTTTCATTAGAATTGATTTTAATATTAAAAAAACATTTTTTTATAAAAAAATAAATTTTTTTTCTATATAAAAAATTATTTAATTGCTAAAAAATTAATGTATTCTATATAGAAATATTATATGTCTATATAGAATGTTATATAATTCTATATCTCTTTATGTAGATTAACATTACTATTCATAATCTATGTAGAATGTTATGTTTCTTATATATTTCATATATTTTTATGCTTATTATACAAATCTATATTTTTTTTGTAGATTACCATTACTATTCATTGTGTTTTTGGTATATTTTATATCAGTTGCATATCAAGTGTTCGATAAAATGTTTAAATGAAATCTTATTTTTTTTTGTTTTAATTGTGTTTTTGTTATATTTTATCATATAATCTACGTAGAATATATGATACTTGACATTCTACATAGATTGCATGACATTCTACGTAGATTGCATGACATTCTACGTAGATTGAATGTCATTCTACGTAGATTGAATGTCATTCTACGTAGATTGCATGACATTCTACATAGATTGTACATAGAATATGTTCGTCGATACTCTATGTAGATTGCATGTCATTCTACGTAGATTGCATGTCATTCAACGTAGATTGAATGTCATTCTACGTAGATTGCATGTTATTCTACGTAGATTAATAATTTTATTCTATGTATTTTTGGTATATTTTATATCAGTTGCATACCAAGTGTTTGATAAAATGTCTAAATGAAATCTTTTTTTTTTTGTTTCAATGTGTTTTTGATATATTTTATCATGTAATCTATATAGAATATATGATATTTGACATTTTACACGACATTCTACATAATTGCATGACATTCTACGCAGATTGCATGACATTCTACGCAGATTGCATGACATTCTACGCAGATTGAATGTCATTCTACGTAGGTTGAATGTCATTCTACGTAGATTGCATGCCATTCTACATAGATTGCATGACATTCTACGTATATTGTACATAAAATATGTTCGTCGATACTCTACATAGAATATGACAGATTCATTTTCAATGTTTTATAATGAAGATTATTTGTAACATATTAGATATATATGAATGTAATACTTATTAGATGTTTTACATGATAATCTACGTAGATAACATGATAATCTACATAGAATATATGATACAAGACTACTTGTAAAAAATCACACATAATCTATGTAAAATGTTATGTTTCTTATATATTTCATATATTTTTTTGTTTCTTATACATTTCTATATCTTTTTATGTAAATGTACATTAACATTCAATGTGTTTTTGGTATATTTTATCATATAATCTATGTAGAATATATGATACTTGACATTCTACGTAGATTGAATGACATTCTACGTAGATTGAATGTCATTCTACGTAAATTGAATGTCATTCTACGTAGACTGCATGACATTCTACGTAGATTGTACATAAAATATGTTTGTCGATACTCTACGTAGATTGCATGTCATTCTACGTAGATTGAATGTCATTCCACTTAGATTACGTGACATTCTATGTAGAGTATCGACGAACATATTCTATGTACAATCTACGTACATTGTACATATTCATTTTCCATATTTTATAATTAAAATTATTTGTAATATATTATTTTTATAATGAATGTAATAATTATTAGATGTTTTACATGATAATCTATGTTGATTACATGATAATCTACGTAGATTACATCATAATTTACATAGAATATAATACAACACTACTTGTAAAAATCACACATAATCTACGTAAAATGTTATGTTTCTTATATATTTAAGATATTTTTATGTTTCTTATACATTTCTATATCTTTTTATGTAAATTAACATTACTATTCAATGTGTTTTTGGTATATTTTATCATGTAATAATCTACGTAGAATATATGATAATTGACATTATACACGACATTCTACGTAGATTGCATGGCATTCTACGTAGATTAAATGTCATTCTACGTATATTGCATGTCATTCGACGTACATTGCATGTCATTCTACGTAGATTGAATGTCATTCTACGTAGAATGAATGTCATTCTACGTAGAATGCATGACTATCTACGTAGATTGTACATATAATATGTTCGTCGATACTCTACATAGAATATGACAGATTCATTTTTCATGTTTTATAATGAAGATTATTTGTAAGATATTAGATTTATAATGATTGTAATAGTTATTGGATGTTTTACATGATAATCTATGTAGATTACATGATAATCTACGTAGATTAAATGATAATCTAAATAGATATAATACAAGACTACTTTTAAAAAATAACACATAATCTATGTAGAATGTTATGTTTCTTATATATTTCATATATTTGTATGTTTTTTTATAAATTTCTATATCTTTTTATGTATAATAACATTATTATTCAATGTCTTTTGGTATATTTTATATCAGTTGCATACCAAGTGTTTGATAAAATGTCTAAATGAAATCTTTTTTTTTGTTTCAATATGTTTTTGATATATTTTATCAGGTAATCTACGTATAATATATGATATTTGACATTCTACACGACATTTTACGTAGATTGCATGTCATTCTACGTAGAATACATGACATTCTACGTAGATTATACATAGAATATGTTCGTTAACATATTTTATATAGAAGAAAAATATTCTATATAGACATATAATATTTCTATATAAAATACGTTATTTTTTTAGCAATTAAATAATTTTATATATAGAAAAAATAAATTTTTTTATAAAAAACACTTTTTTATTTTAAAAATCAATTATAATGAAAGAAAAAAAAAGATGAAAATGAAAAAAAGTAAGAGAGAGAAAGAGAAAAAAACAGATTTTTTTCGTCCAAAAATACCCTTTTCACACATTTTCAAGATTCTCCACTATCAAAGTTCAAAATAATTACAACATTGTCATCCAATATATCAACCATTGATTATCATTAATCCAAAGGCCATAAAAGGTTCTTAGGTTCCCATATTTTTTATGGTTCTTAGAAGAACTCTCCCCTATATATATATATATATATATATATATATATATATATATATATATATATATATATATATATATATATATATATATATATATATATATATATATATATATATATATATGATCAAATAAGAAGTTGAATATATCTTGAGAAGTATCAGAACACTGTGCAAAAATATTTTTGCATCACAAATTCAGAATTAAATATATATTGGTTTTTTGATTTTCTAATTTAATTTATTTTTCACTCAACCTATATATATACTAGTCAAAATGACCCGTGCGATGCACTTTAGTTTAAACACATTGTAATTATTAGATATTTATATTTTTAGGGACCACTATAACCGTCTAAATGAGTTTGAAAGTCTTTTTGATGCAGAAATTTTAAAAAAGTCACATTTATACATGTAACTTTTAAAGATTATTGTAATTTTAACTTTTATGCATATATCGTTCATATATTTTTGTTAATAGTAATAATTGTACTATATAATAATTTAAAGATACTGGTTTTTTGAATAATTTTTCCATATTATTGAATTGAAAAACTTTAACATTCGTTATGTTAAAAGTGTAACATCCGGAAAATAGTAGCTGACTCGTGGAATTTAATTGTTGGCTTTGAGAGCTGTCCTAATGAGTTGGTGAAATTTAATTGGTCGATTGCACGTGAGCCGGTAAAATAAATTGCTATTACGTGTAACTTTAATCGGTTGAGATAATAACCGGTCTAGTAGTAATTGGGGATTTGGGGTTGTTTTATTGAGTTAATTGACATTCTAAACTCAAGTTGTTAATTTGAGATTAATTGGGTCAATGGGTGTGTACCTAGTGATTAATGAGTATCGTACCCGTTTTAATTGAGTTCGGGACCGGGAACGTATATATATCGTGCTATGACTCCTCCTTCTTCATTTTTACATTGAAACCTAAAGGTGTGAGTGTGTGCTTATGTACTTCAGCTGAAATCCAAAGGGAAAAGATAGAGGAAAGAGATCAAAGGCAGCCATAAGTGAAGGTCTTGACTTCCCCTTCAAATTTGAGCAAATCCAAGATTGAAAATCAGATTTAAGGTTAGTAATTCGTACCAAATGAGTTGAATTATCATATTAAGTAGTTAACATGTCTTGGGGTTGGATTATAACCCCTGAAATGCGTAAAATCGGGATTAAAAGCAATTCCCGTAGCTGTAGAAAAACAGAGCATAACCTGCTCTGTTCGTCGCCGCATCGCGGCCGAGCTCCCATGGTCGCGCCCGCGATCAGGGTGAGGCGGTTAAGGGTGGTCGCTGGTAGTGGAATGCAACCGAGACGTTAGTCGCGGGTCGGACGAGCACGGGCATGCTCGGATGAGCCCGACCGCGACAAGAGGGGCAGCGCGGGGTCATCGCGCCCGCGATGACTGGCCGCGTAAGGAGCCCGCGACCACGATCCCGGCCGCGCTCCTGGCCGTGTTCGTGTGTCTTGGCTTGTTGATTCATGTTGAGTTAGTGGGCTTAGTAGTATGGTCGTTATGAGTTCAGTAACTAGTTGTTACAGTGTAGTTGTATTTATTGTTGTCAGGATTCGTAGCTAAGCCTGGGACTTGTAGAGACTGTCATTGATAGCGAGACTGTAGTCGTGCTTCAGGTGAGTTACTTACTTTTAAATAGATGCGTTGTTGTTGATTACTGAGTATTCAAAGAGGTACGTTGTTTATTATTCGGGTCCCGTGTGGACTCCTTTCATATGTTGATACTTGTTGGCACATAGTAGAGTTCGTGGATCACGCGTATAGTTGTTGATACGCAGAGTAGAGGCCTGTTGGGTCATTCCCAACCCAGAGGTCCTGGCTTAGCCACTACTTTGTGGAGTGGGCTGAGCAGGCTATCCCGGGTCGCTCCCGATGAGGCGCCGGGTTGTTGCTGCCGGCCGCACGTAGAGTTGTTTACCAGTTGTTACATTGTGCTAACCATTTTATAAACTGTTTTAAAAGTTGTTTATAGTAACTCACCAGCTTTCCGCTGACTGTTGTTTTAACTGTGGATCTCAGGTACGAGGACTGAGGCTAGAGATACAGCGGGCAGTAGTCGGGATCCGCCACGTGGACAGTAGTTAGTGACTACTTTCGTAAGTAGTCTTGATATTTTGTGGTTTGGCTTACTAACCAGTGATCCTTGGATGACTGTTACATTTACTCATGTTGTGGTTGACTGACGTTACTGACGGGGGTTGGTTCCCGTCTTGTGTTGTTTTATGCCTGATGTTGATGTTTAGTAGTAATTAGCTGTTTAACCCTTGATGACGTTGCTTATGATTTGATGACATGGACTATAAGTCCTATGTGGCATTAGTCGTAAAAGTAGGGTGTTACAGCTTGGTATCAGAGCATTAGTTTAAGGTTTAAGTATCATTAGTGATGCTTAGGCTTAAAACAGTGTCTAGATCTTTGGGCTTGATCTCTGATGAGTAGGTCTAAGAAATTGTAGAGTTATATTATTGTCGTTATAGTAATACTGTTTGTATAATGCAGAGATTTCATGGCAGATGAGCAGAGACCTGAGGGTCCCACCGGGGGACGAGTGTCTGACGAGGAGTTTGCCCGGCGACTACAGGAGGCCTACGAGAAAGGCCGTGCTGAGGGTATCCAGTCCCAGACCCAGGGTACAGGCGGGGGCAGAGACTCAGGAGCTGGTTCATCACGAGAGGCAGGCAAGGGATGTAAGTATAAGGAGTTCCTTGCTGCGCACCCGCCAGAGTATCACGGCGAGCCCGGGGCCGTAAAGGCCATGTACTAGTTACAGGATATGGAGATGGCCTTCCGTATTACAGGGTGCCACCCCGATCAGATGACGACTTTTGCTAGTGCCCAAGTACGGACTAGCGCCCAGCAATGGTGGCGGATTATTAGAGATATGATGGGAGATGGGCCAGCATATGAGATGACGTGGAGTCAGTTTAGGGCTCGTTTCGAGGAGCAGTATTGTCCCGAGGACCGCAGGGCTCAGTTGGAGATTGACTTTCTGACATTATTTCAGGGACAGCGATCGGTTGATGAGTACGAGAAGATTTTTATCGATCTGAGTTTGTTTGCACCGATTCAGATTAGTACAGAGTCCCGGAAGATTAATCGATTTCTGATGGGATTACGTAAGGAGATCCGAGAGTTTATTGACACCGGCTACATTCCGACCTACGCTAGGGCAGTTGAGTTGGCCCGTAGGCGAGAGAGCGAGTTGTCTCGTCGAGATCCAGTGGTCGAGCAGCCGCGAGTTACTCAGTCGGCCGGACAGGGAGGTGGTTTTGACAGAGGTAGAGACAGAGATCGGGACAGAGATAGTCGTCCCAGCCAGTTCCAGCAGAGGGATGATGATCGTCGGCGTACTGAGTCCGAGGGAGGAGATAGGCACCGAGATAGGTCTTCTCAGAGATCTGATCGTAGGCCCGACGACAGGGGCAGCCGCTTTAGTGAGACTGAGCAGAGGGGAGGAGCATCGAGTTCTGAGCCTGTTACGGGAGAGAGGTAGTGTAGGAGATGTCGTCAAAGGCATACCAGAGAGTGTGACCCCCGGCATGTACGTTGTTTTCGCTGTGGCCAGGCTGGCCACACTCAGTCAGGTTGTAATTCTAGAGATCCGCTGTGTTTTAATTGTGGACGGGCTGGACATCAGGCACGAGATTGTACAATTCTGAGACAGGGGGATCATAGGCAGGGGGAATCGAGGCCACCTACTCGGGGCCAGAGTTTTGTGGGTTCGTCTGCACATGGAGGCACCGTCCCGCCAGCCAGAGGTCGCGCCTATCAGTTAACAGCAGAGGAGGCTCGGGAAGCAGCTGATGTAGTTTCTGGTACATTTATGCTTAACGGTTATAGTATCCGAGTTTTGATTGGTTCTGAGACAGGGTGTTCCTTCATACCTTTATTTTATTGTTCATTTTTGCTTCATTCGTTGAGTTGTTAGAGTTATTGTTCATGGAGTTAGTTGATGGTAGTATCTTTGTAGTTAGATCGGTAGATGCTTAGTATGAATTAGAGATAGATGGTCATTCGTTTAAAGTTGATCTGTTACCTATAGAGATTAATAGTTGTGATACTATGATAAGTAGGGGCTGGTTAGCTGTTCAGCATGTTGATATTGTTTGTTCTAAGGTGATTAGTTGTTTATCAGTTTTGAGGTTATGCCTTTATGGTGTATGGAGAGTGTAGTAGAGACAGTGTCAATCTCCTTTCGGTAGTTCGGACACGTTGTCGTTGATCAAAGGTTGTCCCTCCGTCTTAGCATGTGCTGTTGATGTGAATAAGGAAAGAAGAATTTAGAGACGGTTGATGTTGTTTTTGAGTCCCTGATATATTCCTTAAGAAGTATTCGAGTTGTCATTAGATTGATAAGTAGAATTTCGTGTTGAATTGGTGTCAATTGTTACTACGTGTGTACCTTATCGACTGACCCTAGTAAGATGAGAAGGCTGGTGAGTCGACTTCAGGAGTTGATAAACCACTAATTTAGGTTGCCTAGTTTGTCACCATGAAGTGAAGTCCAGTTTTGAGACATGTCGTTAGCGGTGGAGGTATTCCGGTAAACCCCGTTAAATTAGAGGCTGTTAAGAGTAATGAGAGGTGAGGAAGGTAGTAGCTATTCGTTGTAACCTGAAAGTAGTAGGTTATTACCGTCGGTCCAATCAAGACCCTGCGTTGATTGTTGCACCGTTGACTTGTTGACTTGTCAAACAGAGTACTCTAGTGGTAAGAGAGATGCTCATTTGCTTCAGTGGAGATTGTTATCTAGCATATGGGGTGGAAGTAGGAGGGTGAGAGATTACAAGACCCGAGATTGCTTAGCGGACCAGTGAGCAGATAGTCGTAGTCATAGGGAGTCTGAAGGTAGCCCGGAGCCGATGGGAGTAATATGCCGATAAGAGGACCAAGAAGCTAGAGCTTGGCATAGACGAGCAAGTGTTACAGATGTTTGGCCCTACGCGAAGCAACGATTACTATAACAGAGATTGAGGTTTATGAGCAATCGAAATATGTGAATCCTCCTGAGACCATTGTAGACCGCAAGATGAAGAAATTACGGAAGGATGAGATTCCCCTTGGTGTCAAATGAGAACTCTGGTGAAATCTGGAAGTCCGAGGCGGGTGTGTGGTAGCGTTATCCCAATCTAGTTGCCTGAGTCGAGATCCCGAGGACGGGATCAGTTCTAGAGGGGAGGATTTGTAACATCCGGAAAATAGTAGCTGACTCGTGGAATTTAATTGTTGGCTCTGAGAGCTGTCCTAATGAGTTGGTGAAATTTAATTGGTCGATTGCACGTGAGCCGGTAAAATAAATTGCTATTACGTGTAACTTTAATCGGTTGAGATAATAACCGGTCTAGTAGTAATTGGGGATTTGGGGTTGTTTTATTGAGTTAATTGGCATTCTAAACTCAAGTTGTTAATTTGAGATTAATTGGGTCAATGGGTGTGTACCTAGTGATTAATGAGTATCGTACCCGTTTTAATTGAGTTCGGGACCGGGAACGTATATATATCGTGCTATGACTCCTCCTTCTTCATTTTTACATTGAAACCTAAAGGTTTGAGTGTGTGCTTATGTACTTCAGCTGAAATCCAAAGGGAAAAGATAGAGGAAAGAGATCAAAGGCAGCCATAAGTGAAGGTCTTGACTTCCCTTCAAATTTGAGCAAATCCAAGATCGAAAATCAGATTTAAGGTTAGTAATTCGTACCAAATGAGTTGAATTATCATATTAAGTAGTTAACATGTCTTGGGGTTGGATTATAACCCCTGAAATGCGTAAAATCGGGATTAAAAGCAATTCCCGTAGCTGTAGAAAAACAGAGCATAACCTGCTCTGTTCGTCGCCGCATCGCGGCCGAGCTCCCCTGGTCGCGCCCGCGATCAGGGTGAGGCGGTTAAGGGTGGTCGCTGGTAGTGGAACGCAACCGAGACGTTAGTCGCGGGTCGGACGAGCACGGGCATGCTCGGATGAGCCCGACCGCGACAAGAGGGGCAGCGCGGGGTCATCGCGCCCGCGATGACTGGCCGCGACGAGGAGCCCGCGACCACGATCCCGGCCGCGCTCCTGGCCGTGTTCGTGTGTCTTGGCTTGTTGATTCATGTTGAGTTAGTGGGCTTAGTAGTATGGTCGTTATGAGTTCAGTAACTAGTTGTTACAGTGTAGTTGTATTTATTGTTGCCAGGATTCGTAGCTAAGCCTGGGACTTGTAGAGACTGTCATTGATAGCGAGACTGTAGTCGTGCTTCAGGTGAGTTACTTACTTTTAAATAGATGCGTTGTTGTTGATTACTGAGTTTTCAAAGAGGTACGTTGTTTATTATTCGGGTCCCATGTGGACTCCTTTCATATGTTGATACTTGTTGGCACATAGTAGAGTTCGTGGATCACGCGTATAGTTGTTGATACGCAGAGTAGAGACCTGTTGGGTCATTCCCAACCCAGAGGTCCTGGCTTAGCCACTACTTTGTTGAGTGGGCTGAGCAGGCTATCCCGGGTCGCTCCTGATGAGGCGTCGGGCTGTTGCTGCCGGCCGCACGTAGAGTTGTTTACCAGTTGTTACATTGTGCTAACCATTTTATAAACTGTTTTAAAAGTTGTTTATAGTAACTCACCAGCTTTCCGCTGACTGTTGTTTTAACTGTGGATCTCAGGTACGAGGACTGAGGCTAGAGATACAGCGGGCAGTAGTCGGGATCCGCCACGTGGACAGTAGTTAGTGACTACTTTCGTAAGTAGTCTTGATATTTTGTGGTTTGGCTTACTAACAGTGATCCTTGGATGACTGTAACATTTACTCATGTTGTGGTTGACTGACGTTACTGACGGGGGTTGGTTCCCGTCTTGTGTTGTTTTATGCCTGATGTTGATGTTTAGTAGTAATTAGCTGTTTAACCCTTGATGACGTTGCTTATGATTTGATGACATGGACTATAAGTCCTATGTGGCATTAGTCGTAAAAGTAGGGTGTTACAAAAAGTTTGTGCATTCGTTTTATTTATAGAACATATGGAATTAATTGTTCATTTTGATTATATATCTTTATCTTAATTTTTCTTTAAAAGAGAATGAATAATGTTAGAAGTTTTGAGTATAATCTATATAAATAATTAAAAGTTATAAATTTTTAGTACAATCCAATCCATTTTAGTACTAAAATATTTTAAAATGGTTGATTTTGATGACTAAATTTTTTTAACAATAAATAAAATATAAATATTAAATAATTTATTTAATGAATGTATGTCTTTTAGAATCGTCATTTTAAATATTTGAACAAATATTATTGAAGTAAATATTGTTATAGATCTAGTATAGAATCTATATGTATGTTACAAATTACCAAAAACATTACTTTAACCAAATTTATATATTTATTAACTAATGATATTAATATTACTTTGAAGAATATCTTTGTCATATTAATGGCATCAATATCTTAATGACAATTTATAATAATATTTTTGTGTTAGTAGACTTTCCTAATTCCAACGTACCAAAGTCTTAAATTTTATATTCTTGATGTGCTAAAGAATGGAGGCATAGAAAATAATAAGTTCTAACAATAAAGCTAGTGTACTACTTATAGTGAAATAATTAATTCATTATGAAAATGAGATGTAATTCAAAAGACAGAAATGTTATGAATAAAATTTAATATAATACAGTTAATATTATTATTATTAAAATCATTAACATTTTAAATATACATAACTATTATATTTACAAAAGCAGAATAAATAACTTATTAATAAACTGATTAATGATATTCAAATGAAAATGTTAACGAAAGAATTGTTATGATAATCAATTATTTATGTTTCTTTATGACTTGTACATCGAGTTTTATTAGTTGAACAATTTTAAATTCAAACATTGCATTAATGAGTTGTAGCTCATTGTTTATAGATTGAAATTTGTATGCATGTATTGTAATATATATATATATATGATTTGTTGTAAACATTTAATTAAATTTAGTAAAATAGATTTTATATAGTTAGTGGGGTAATTAAAATAGAATGACTTAAAAGTACAATTTTTTAATATGCTATATTTTTTTAGAAGAAACCTAAGTGAATTGTGATTTTTAAATAATTTTTTTTAAATATATCTTTTTAAGTTATGTTTCATTTTGGACTAAATTTGATTTTTTATTGATCGTAATTATAATTTAGTAACTCTTTAATTTATTAGAAGCTTTAGTAATTATTGGAATGTGTATTTAATTTTATATTGTATATTTTCTTGTTTGATTTTTATACATATACTTTTATATGTGCAAGCGGAAGTTATATAAAATATGTTAATTCATGTATTAAATGAACTTATATTTATTTAATTATCTTGATTATGGATTTATTTTAACTTATCATTTATTATACTTATTTAGTTTACAATTTATAAAAAATAATAATAACTATTAAAGTTATAAAACAAACTTTTATTATTTTGTAACATATACATAGTTAAGTTAATAATAAGTATAAAATCCCAATATACTCTAAAACTTTTAAATTATTAAGATAGTAGTAATTAGATACTTTTTATTTTATGTATATAGAAAATATTTTAGTAATTACTAAGATAGTAGTAATTACAAATATTTTAGTATAACAGAAAATATTTTATCATTGATTTTGTATACAAAACATTTTAAATGGATATTTTAAAACAATTAGAATTCTTGAAATATAAATTGTTAATAACAAATCATTAATCATATATATAATATGTGATTTTGATTAATGTATAGTGAGTTAGTGACAACCATGTCTAACAAAACCATCTAAGAGACATAGAAATAAATATGATATTTTTACGATTGTCATTAACATTATTTTAAAAATTGTTAAAATACAAACAAATGCATCTATGGAAGTGCATAATTGATTCTAATGAAAATATTTACCAAAATAAAAATTATAAATAGTAAAATACATTGGAAGTGAACTTTTAACTACCGACATGTTCGTTATGGTCCTTTCTTCATCATCCTAAAAAGATAAAAACTATGTCACAAAAATATTCTTCTAAAACAACACATACATATATAAAAGTGTGTAACTGATGAAATATATTGTAGTTGAAACAAATATATACCCCATAAGCAATAAAATGTTGGACGAATTCTCGTGTGGGAATACGACAAACAATATCAACGACCGCCATGGTGATGCTTATTCTATATATATATAAAAGTTGAGTCCTATGTAATAAATGAGAGTACTTATTACTTTCTTTCTTTTTTAAAGTTTTTAATATATAAAACTTGAGTCCTATGTAATAAATGGTAGTACTAACTATTTCTTTTTCTTTAAAGTTTTTAATAGATAATATTATTTAAGTCATTTCATAAACAATAATAGTAAACATTTACACTGATTAATTTATTAATTTCAACACTCTAATAGCATTTTAAAATTTTAATACCGATTATATTTATTTTAATGGTTTTAGGCTATTTTACATAGATTGATTACCGGTTAAAATCTATATATCTAAAAAAGTTGAGTTTCTCAAACAATAAAAGTGATGACAAGTCTAATGTAATAAATAAGAAAATTAATGAGTTAATTTAATTTAAGTTTTTAACAACTACTATATAATTATAATTATTAGTTAGTACATATTTTCATGTTTTCTGTGTTTTCTTCCATCAATGTTATTTTTTTCCAATAAAAAACCTCAAGTCTTTTTTTTTTGTTTAGTGAAATTTGGACATTAGACCCCGGTTATAATTTGTAAACCGAGTTTTTAAAAACTGAAAACCGGGTTCTAATGTCCAAATTTCACTAAACCAAAAAGAAAAAAATAACTTGAGGACTTTTGTGAAAAAAATAACATGGAGGGACGAAAACACAAAAAATATGAAACATGTTGATTTTTTTTTTCATAATAAATCCTATGAATAAATGATAAAAACACATGCATTAATAGAATTTCTTATTATTTTTTTTGTATTTCTACTGGATAAAAGCTTTTGATACCATTTTATTTTAACTTATAATGTTATTTTATACATTTTTATGTCAATTGTCTCTTCAATTGTGATTTTTAAATAATTTTTTTTAAATATATCTTTTTAAGTTATGTTTCATTTTGGACTAAATTTGATTTTTTATTGATCGTAATTATAATTTAGTAACTCTTTAATTTATTAGAAGCTTTAGTAATTATTGGAATGTGTATTTAATTTTATATTTTATATTTTCTTGTTTGATTTTTATACATATACTTTTATATGTGCAAGCGGAAGTTATATAAAATATGTTAATTCATGTATTAAATGAACTTATATTTATTTAATTATCTTGATTATGGATTTATTTTAACTTATCATTTATTATACTTATTTAGTTTACAATTTATAAAAAATAATAATAACTATTAAAGTTATAAAACAAACTTTTATTATTTTGTAACATATACATAGTTAAGTTAATAATAAGTATAAAATCCCAATATACTCTAAAACTTTTAAATTATTAAGATAGTAGTAATTAGATACTTTTTATTTTATGTATATAGAAAATATTTTAGTAATTACTAAGATAGTAGTAATTACAAATATTTTAGTATAACAGAAAATATTTTATCATTGATTTTGTATACAAAACATTTTAAATGGATATTTTAAAACAATTAGAATTCTTGAAATATAAATTGTTAATAACAAATCATTAATCATATATATAATATGTGATTTTGATTAATGTATAGTGAGTTAGTGACAACCATGTCTAACAAAACCATCTAAGAGACATAGAAATAAATATGATATTTTTACGATTGTCATTAACATTATTTTAAAAATTGTTAAAATACAAACAAATGCATCTATGGAAGTGCATAATTGATTCTAATGAAAATATTTACCAAAATAAAAATTATAAATAGTAAAATACATTGGAAGTGAACTTTTAACTACCGACATGTTCGTTATGGTCCTTTCTTCATCATCCTAAAAAGATAAAAACTATGTCACAAAAATATTCTTCTAAAACAACACATACATATATAAAAGTGTGTAACTGATGAAATATATTGTAGTTGAAACAAATATATACCCCATAAGCAATAAAATGTTGGACGAATTCTCGTGTGGGAATACGACAAACAATATCAACGACCGCCATGGTGATGCTTATTCTATATATATATAAAAGTTGAGTCCTATGTAATAAATGAGAGTACTTATTACTTTCTTTCTTTTTTAAAGTTTTTAATATATAAAACTTGAGTCCTATGTAATAAATGGTAGTACTAACTATTTCTTTTTCTTTAAAGTTTTTAATAGATAATATTATTTAAGTCATTTCATAAACAATAATAGTAAACATTTACACTGATTAATTTATTAATTTCAACACTCTAATAGCATTTTAAAATTTTAATACCGATTATATTTATTTTAATGGTTTTAGGCTATTTTACATAGATTGATTACCGGTTAAAATCTATATATCTAAAAAAGTTGAGTTTCTCAAACAATAAAAGTGATGACAAGTCTAATGTAATAAATAAGAAAATTAATGAGTTAATTTAATTTAAGTTTTTAACAACTACTATATAATTATAATTATTAGTTAGTACATATTTTCATGTTTTCTGTGTTTTCTTCCATCAATGTTATTTTTTTCCAATAAAAAACCTCAAGTCTTTTTTTTTTGTTTAGTGAAATTTGGACATTAGACCCCGGTTATAATTTGTAAACCGAGTTTTTAAAAACTGAAAACCGGGTTCTAATGTCCAAATTTCACTAAACCAAAAAGAAAAAAATAACTTGAGGACTTTTGTGAAAAAAATAACATGGAGGGACGAAAACACAAAAAATATGAAACATGTTGATTTTTTTTTTCATAATAAATCCTATGAATAAATGATAAAAACACATGCATTAATAGAATTTCTTATTATTTTTTTTGTATTTCTACTGGATAAAAGCTTTTGATACCATTTTATTTTAACTTATAATGTTATTTTATACATTTTTATGTCAATTGTCTCTTCAATTGTGATTTTTAAATAATTTTTTTTAAATATATCTTTTTAAGTTATGTTTCATTTTGGACTAAATTTGATTTTTTATTGATCGTAATTATAATTTAGTAACTCTTTAATTTATTAGAAGCTTTAGTAATTATTGGAATGTGTATTTAATTTTATATTTTATATTTTCTTGTTTGATTTTTATACATATACTTTTATATGTGCAAGCGGAAGTTATATAAAATATGTTAATTCATGTATTAAATGAACTTATATTTATTTAATTATCTTGATTATGGATTTATTTTAACTTATCATTTATTATACTTATTTAGTTTACAATTTATAAAAAATAATAATAACTATTAAAGTTATAAAACAAACTTTTATTATTTTGTAACATATACATAGTTAAGTTAATAATAAGTATAAAATCCCAATATACTCTAAAACTTTTAAATTATTAAGATAGTAGTAATTAGATACTTTTTATTTTATGTATATAGAAAATATTTTAGTAATTACTAAGATAGTAGTAATTACAAATATTTTAGTATAACAGAAAATATTTTATCATTGATTTTGTATACAAAACATTTTAAATGGATATTTTAAAACAATTAGAATTCTTGAAATATAAATTGTTAATAACAAATCATTAATCATATATATCATATGTGATTTTGATTAATGTATAGTGAGTTAGTGACAACCATGTCTAACAAAACCATCTAAGAGACATAGAAATAAATATGATATTTTTACGATTGTCATTAACATTATTTTAAAAATTGTTAAAATACAAACAAATGCATCTATGGAAGTGCATAATTGATTCTAATGAAAATATTTACCAAAATAAAAATTATAAATAGTAAAATACATTGGAAGTGAATTTTTAACTACCGACATGTTCGTTGTGTTCCGTTCTTCATCATCCTAAAAAGATAAAAACTATGTCACAAAAAACTTCTTCTAAAAAACAACACACACATATATAAAAGTGTGTAACTGATGAAATATATGTGAAGTTGAAATAAATATATACCCCATAAGCAATAAAATGTTGGACGAATTCTCGTGTGGGAATACGACGAACAATATCAACGACCGCCATTGTGATGTCTGTTCTACTCGATCTCATATTTCTTTATCATGCGTTTATGCTAAGAACTACTACAAATGTAAGAATTTAAGCATGATATTTTTTAGGAATGAACCTACTATGTTATTTATAATAACATAATAAATTGATTGTGTAATAAGAAACAATTCAAGAGCCACATATGTTACGAAAAAAATTTAATAGAAGCAATTGAAGAGACATTATCTTATTGATTGACCCTCTTAAATTAATCTATATAATTATAAATTAGTGAGAAATTAAATTAGTTAATAATAATAATATTGTTATTAAAATAAGCATTTTATTTATATAATAGAATGAATAAATCATTTATAACTTTATAATTAGCTAACTATTTTATGAAATGATTAATGATATTTAAATAAAATGAGTGATAAAATAGTTATTATTATGATATTTATATGTTGTTATGACTTGTACATCAAACTTTGTTACTTAAACTTTTTCAAAT
>JAANYP010000881.1:0-222500 GCA_020465985.1 Centrapalus pauciflorus
ATATTATACATAATCTACCATATTTTAGCTAAAACTCATACAAAATCAGCTTTAAATCGCCTAAAATGATAAACTCGAATTTGTAGCTTCAAAACCGAAAGTGCAGAAAACGAAAAGGGCATTTCTTACCTCAAAACCGCATGAAATCACGCATGCAATAGCAGATTCGGATAGTACACTTCGAGACCTTTCGATGACGTATAGAACTCGAGATTTGGCCGGTCGGTTTGAGAGAAAAGTTAGAGAGATGTTCGATTTCTAGAGAGAGGGGCTCTGGAAAGGAATATGTCTTGCAAGAAATGAGAAAATGAACTCTCGGCTCCTATTTATACCAAACCTCGAAATTACATCATTTTACGCAAATTGCTCAAAAATACTTAAAATAAAATGCAAATAAAAGCAAGGTGTTATAGTATGAGCCCACCACGCTTGCACTTCGTCCTCGAAGTACCTAAGGCTCATACAGATGCGGGTATCGAATTCTCATGTCTTCCTTAGATTCCCAGGTCTGAGAAATTCCGTGAGAAGTCCCTCCTGCACCACACCATTGCTATTTTCCCTCTATTCTCAAGTTTCTTCAATCTTTGTTTTCTAGATACCACTCTCACGCTCCGTTCACTTGCAGTTTTCTTCGTTAAATCTTGTAAGTTAGATGATCGGACCCATTTTCTCTGTCATCTCCTTTGCACTTCTTAGTTTTGCGAAACGTGAAACCGGGGTGTATGTTGGACATTCGCTCGGCAAGTCCAACGATAAGAATTGAGTTCCAAACACGCTCGTTGGATCTTGGGAATGGACCACGAATCGTGGTGCTAACTTGCCACGCTTTGCCGAATCTGAACACTCCTTTCTCGGCGAGACTTTTAATACAACATAGTCCGTCCTTTTGGAATTCTAAAGGTTTATGGCGTCGGTCGTGATACGATTTCTGTCGAGATTGGGAGCAGTTTCCAACGTTGGACGTATGATTCGGATCTTTTAAATTTGTCTGCTGAAGTAGCTCGGGACCGGCGATTGTGCTTCACCCGGCTTCATCCAACACGTAGGCACGTCTCGCCACTTGCGTCCGTATAAGTGCTTCGAAGGTGCGGCTTTGAGGATGAGTGGTAACTCTTGTTATAAGAAACTCTGCTAACGGCAAGTGGTCGTCCCAAACTACCGCTAAACTCAAGGACACAATGCTCGCAGCATGTCTTCGAGTGTTAAGAATCGTACGCCTCACTTGGCCATACAGCTTGTGGATGATACGCTGTGCTCATTCTGATCTTAGTGCCTAATCCATCTTGTAATGCACTCCAGAACCTCGAAGTAAATCGGCTGTCGCGGTCGGAAACAATTGATAGAGGCACACCGTGTCGGGTAACGATCTCGTCTATGTACAACTTGGCTAGTTTCTCTAGTGAGTAATTCTCGCGAATCGGAATGAAGTGCGTAACTTTGGTTAAACGATCCACGATCACCCATATTGCGTCGTGTTGTCTTCGCGTAGTCGGAAGCTTCGTCACAAAGTCCATCGTTATGTGATCGAACTTCCACTCGGGAATTGGCAGGGGCTGTAGACTGCCATAAGGCTGCTGATGCTCCGCTTTGACCAATCGGCAAGTAACACAATTATCGACATATTGGCCTACGTCTCTTTTCATACCGGGCCACCAATATTCGGCTTTTAGATCGTTGTACATCTTGGTGCTGCCAGGATGTACCGAGAAGTTAGAACAGTGGGCTTCCGAAAGAATTTTCTGTCGAACATTACCAAATTTTGGAACCCAGACACGATTTTTGAAGAGCTTTAAGCCACGAGGGCTATCGGTTAAGAATTGAAGTTGCCCTTTCATGTCCTCAGAGTTGAGGTTTTCTTCTTTTAGGGCTTCGGCTTGAGAAACGAGAATTTCATCAATCAGAGTAGATGAAAACAAAGTATGAGTCAAGGTATAGAGACATTTAGCAGAGTAGGATTTACGACTCAATGCGTCGGCCACCACATTCGCTTTGCCAGGGTGATAAAGAATATCACAGTCATAGTCTTTGATGAGTTCCATGGAGCGTCGCTGGCGCATGTTGAGCTCCTTCTGGCAGAATATATACTTAAGGCTCTTGTGATCCGTATACAGCTGACATTTGGTGCCGTAGAGATAATGCCGCCATGTTTTCAACGCAAAAGTCACAGCAGCAAGTTCAAGGTCATGAGTCGGATGACTCTTTTCATGATCCTTAAGTTGGCGAGAAGCATATGCTATGACTCTGCCTCTTTGCATAAAAACACACCCAAGCCCTTGATATGAAGCATCGCTGAAGACCACAAAGTCTTCATTGCCTTCGGGCAAGGCCAGAATAGGCGCTTCGGTGAGTTTCTGTTTTAAAGTTTGGAAGGCGGTCTCTTGAGCTTCTTCCCAAATAAAGGGAACATTCTTGCGAGTAAGAGATGTAAGAGGCATGGCTAGTTTTGAGAAGTCCTTAATGAATCGACGGTAGTAACCCGCCAATCCCAAGAAACTTCGGATCTCAGTAGCTGATTTGGGAGCTTCCCAATTTTGAATGGCTTCTATCTTAGAAGGATCCACAGAGATTCCTTCACCAGATATCACATGACCAAGGAATTGTATCTGTCGCAACCAAAATTCGCATTTAGAGAACTTGGCGTAAAGTTGCTCCTTGCGCAGCAACTCTAGCAGCTCTCTAAGATGCACAGCATGCTCAGCTTCAGTTTTCGAGTAGATGAGAATATCGTCTATAAAGACGATAACAGACTTATCGAGCATTGGTCTACAAACGCGGTTCATCAGATCCATGAACGCCGCAAGAGCGTTTGTAAGGCCAAAGGGCATAACAAGAAACTCGTAATGCCCATATCTAGTACGGAAAGCTGTTTTGGGGACATCTTCTTCACGAACTTTGAGTTGATGATACCCAGATCTAAGATCGATTTTCGAGAAGTAACTGGCTCCCTGAAGCTGGTCGAAAAGATCGTCTATTCTGGGCAACGGATATTTGTTCTTTATTGTTACCTTGTTCAATTCTCTATAATCAATGCACATCCGGAGAGTCCCATCTTTCTTCTTAACAAAAAGGACAGGAGCTCCCCAGGGAGATGAACTTGGTCGTATGAGTCCCTTGTCAAGCAATTCTTGCAATTGCTTCATCATTTCTTGCATCTCAGCAGGTGCAAGTCTATACGGGGCTCGAGCAATTGGTGCCGCGCCGGGCACTAAATCAATTCTGAACTCCACCTGACGGTCTGGTGGGAGTCCAGAGATGTCCTCGGGAAAGACATCTGGAAATTCAGAGGCTATCGGTACCTCGGCTAAAGTTTTCTTTTCAGACTTAGCATCTATTGCATATGCTAAGTATGACACGCAACCCTTAGCTATATGTTTCCTAGCTTTGACTACAGAAATTAAACATAAGTCACCTTTCTTTCTGTCACCATAGATGCAGATACTGCGGCCATCCGGTGTAGTGAGCTTTATCAACTTCTTCTTGCAGACAATGTTGGCGTCATGATGATCAAGCCAATCCATACCGACGATGACGTCGAATTCGTGAAAGTCCATAGGAATGAGGTCAAGTTGGAACGTGCAATTATCTAACAGAATTATGCAGTCGCGGTAAATTTTATCGGTGGACATGCACACGTTACTGGCCGTTTCGATATCAAATATAACAGGCAGAGTTGTCGGAGTAATTCCAAGCTTAGATGCAAATGAACTTGATACAAAAGAGCGATTGGCTCCTGAATCGAAAATAACTCTAGCAGGGATAGAGTTAACAAGAAACGTACCAGATACCACATCTGGTATTTCCTTCGCTTGCTCGGCTGTTATTTGGAATGCGCGATTCTGACTCCTAGTTGGCTCGTTACGGCGACTGGAACCTCCACGCGATGCGCTATGTCGGGCTGGTTGATTCTGTCTTTGTTGATGATATTGTTGTTGGGGTCGCTGCTGCTGCTGCTGCAATCGTGGATGATGTTCTGCACTTGGGTAAATCATGCTGAACGGATGCGTACACGCATGCTCATTATGTCCAGGGCGTAAACAATTGTTGCAAACTTTAACTCTGTTAGGACATTCTTCACTGCTATGTCCTATTTCGTTGCACACATAGCACCTCACATCATTGGGGTTACAACGCCCAATGTGTGACTTCTGGCAGCGGCGACACTGCCTCGGCTCGGAATGCACCGCATAAGATCGAGATTGCTGCGCCGGAGGCGAGCTGAACTGTCGGTACTGAGACTGCTGTGGCTGAGAATATCTGGATGAAGATCCAGAATAGCTTCCAGTGCGCGATTTCTTGGGCGGTGATGGACATGTCGGGTTAACAGATGAAGCAGGAACTCCTCCAGCTCGAATAAAATCCTGCTCGAGAATTCGAGCAGCTTCAACACAGTCAGCATAGTTGGTATATCCCCGGTGCTTCAAGAACTTCTGATACTCGGGATGTAGACCCATAAGAAAACGGTCGATCTTTCGCTCTTCAGTAGCGACTTGATAGTCAGACAGCAAGCTTAGTCGGGTGAATTCAATCTCATACTCAGTCACCGATTTGGTTCCCTGAGTAAGAGACATCAGCTTCTCTTCCAAACGCTTCTTTTCATCAGCTGGGCAGTACTGACGAAAGAAAATAACCTTAAATTCATCCCAAGATAGGGACTTAATCCAGTTGGCTCCGTGCATGTTTTCCTGAGATCTCCACCACATAACAGCGCCACCCTCGAACAGTGTAGTAGCAAAGCTGACCTTGGATGCTTCAGCACAGTCGCTGATGAGAAATATTCGCTCAATGCCAGTGATCCACTCGAGCGCTTCAATCGAGTTTGCAGCACCCTTGAAGGGTTGAGCTCCGCAAGCTTTGAAGTAACGGAAATTGCAGCCCTTCGGAGGGACTACAGGGGCTTCCTCCTCGTCGGTGTCATCATTTCGGCGTCCAGTGTCTTCATGCTGCTTCTTCTGGCGTTCTTCCCTTCGCCTAGTTTCGGCTTCATCACGAGCACGAAACTGTTCTTGCAAGAACTTAGCTTGACGCTCATTGTTCTCGTTAAGCATTGTTTGCATTATTTGCATGATCTGTTCAGGAGTGAGTCCACCTCCAGCTCCTTCACCAGATCCAGACATGTTCTGAAATTATATAAATAATACTTGCATAAGAATAGGCATAACTCCTATTCTACCCCATTTCCCAATTCCTAAAGCAAAGTCAAAGCCTATCTCAGGTCAAGTTAAAGCCTAGACATTCGAAGCTAATATCTTTGCTTAAAAGTTTGAGTCCAAGTGTTATTGCTAACACTTGAATCCCTCAAACTAATGCTCTGATACCATCCTGTCACATCCTTGCTTCAAAACACGTTTGCTTATCCCAGGAATAATAATAAATGCATAAAGCTAATAAAACATTACAATAAGTCTTGCACTACACGTGCTTCAAGGTTACAGTACTAAGTTGCTAAAAACATCATAACATAAATAAAAGCAGCTACCCAAAACCCAAGGCATCATAAGCTATACCACAAGCTGAAAATGAGCTAAGTCCTTTGGGCAGATCAGATAATAGACCTAAGCAGAAGGTCCAGCTTGTTCTTTACCTTTTCCTGTAAAAAAATTGTGAATAGCAACTGTAAGCTAATGCTTAGTGAGTAAACAGATATTCAAGAATGCATGTAAAATATGAGGCGAAAATACCTATAAAGGCTGTTATGCTTGCTTGCTTGCTTGCTCATTTGCTTAATACCCAGAAAGAACGCTGCACAATTGAGACATTTCACGCAGAACGGAGATGCCACCACTATGGGTTTACCGCTGACAGATGATCAATCTGTGATGCGGGGCTAGCTACCCGCATAATGCTCAAGGGATAGTGGTGAACATCAGAATTGCTTGCTCGCTAATATAATGCTTATGAGATGCACAAAGAAACGCTAAAACAAGGCTTGCTGTATAGTATGCAGAACAATAAACAGATAGCAGATAAATATGCATATTAATAGATCAAATGTAAGATCGGGCTAAGCTGGGCATCACCTGTATCACAGTGTTCGCCTTCACTCACAAAAGTCTATTGAATTCCAAAGAAGTCACATAGAAGCAATTTATGTCTCAATTTCATATAAAACATGTAAACAAGAATAACTGTTACTCACTGTACTGAAAATGCTTGAAATATTCTGAAATGCTTGCTCGGGCTTATTTACGCTTTGAATTGCTTTATAACGCTTGCACTTGCTTATCTAGGCTCAATATATATATATTCTGGCACTGGCTTTGACTCGCAACTGGGCTAAACGGCTTATGTATAATATCTGAAGTTTAATATTACAGAACATGTGCTAAATTAATATTGCTAGCTCAATATTCCAATATCTATAAGCCATAACTTCTAGCTAAATATTTTGCTATTTATTTTGCTAATTTATGCGTTGTTCGTAAATTTTATCAATTAAATTCGAAATTTAGGGGCTAGATTCGAATCTGAGCATCAGACTCGAAGCCAGACTCGAATCTGAGTATCAAACTCGAAGCCAGACTCGAACAGGGAATTAGATTCGAAGCCTCATTCGATCTGAAGTTAGATTCGAAGGCAATCTCGAATATGGGGTTAAACTCGAAGGCCATCTCGAATCTGATGATTAGATTCGAATCTATGATTCGAATCTAGCCCTATTCGAGCCTGTTCTATCTATTTTCGAGTCTGTTCTACGTATTCTCGAGTTTGTTCATAAGCTACAGCTTTACACATGCATTTTCAAGCCTAAAATCACAAATAAACTAAGCAACAAGCCTCGGTTTGATTATATTATACATAATCTATCATATTCTAGTAAAACCCATGCGAAATTAGCTTTAAATCACCTGTAAATGATAGACTCGAATCTCATATCTTAAAAAAACCAAAAATGCAGAAAAAGAAAAGATCGATTCTTACCTCAAAACCGCATGAAATCACGCATGCAATAGCAGATTCGGATAGTACACTTCGAGACCTTTCCGATGACGTATAGAACTCGAGATTTGGCCGGTCGGTTTGAGAGAAAAGTTAGAGAGATGTTCGGTTTCTAGAGAGAGGGGCTCTGGAAAGGAATATGTCTTGCAAGAAATGAGAAAATGAACTCTCGGCTCCTATTTATACCAAACCTCAAAATTACATCATTTTACGCAAATTGCTCAAAAATACTTAAAATAAAAGCAAGGTGTTATAGAAGCCAAACGTGTCGGTTTAAGCACAACCGACAAGCAAAAGAACGGGTCATAGTCTATGGTAACTAGAAGCCATTTCATTGAAGAACGGGTCTTGATCAGAAGTAATCAAGAACCATCTGCATAGAGATCACACAACTTTGGATACCCATCTCAAAATGGGTCCCTTTTTGTTAGGAGTTCCAGATGTATATGGCACGTGTGCAGTATTAGGAACCCATTTAGCATTTATGTGTGGTCCGGATGCATAGCAATCCATTAAAGATTGGATTTATTAGGCTTTGGAACCTTAGGCGATGAAATTACCTTCGGTTTTTGACTTTTTGAGACCTTTTTGACCTTTGCTTTGGTTTTGGGCCTCGGCAACAGACATGTCTCATTTTTATTTGTGGCTGATGATGCAACATTTTTTATTTTCTTATTCGAATTCTTTTAACAGGGTATGGCACGTAAGCATTCATTACAGGAACCTGACGTCTATAACGAGTTGGACATAAATTAAACAAGTCACTGAAAGAGTACTTTAAACAAACAGACGAAATCGTTACATTGTTACACACATTGTTTTAAGAGATTACAGACATCTTATCTCTAGACACAAATTCACTTGGCATTACGGCCTTCTTCACAAAAAAAACTTGAAAGATCCAGCATGGTGGTTTTAGGAACTCTTCTTACATAATCTGTAGGAACAAAACGATTAGAGTCAGTATGCATGGAAGATTTAGACTTTACAGAATTTTCTTTTCGTTGGTGAGTGGGTTTTTTAAAAGACTTGGATTGGATCTGAGTCTTTTTAGAAACCTCATTTTTAAACGGTTTTGAGCTCTCACCTTTATAAATGATAGAAGAAGTTTCAGCTTTAGTCTTACCTTTGTTGGATGACACACATGAGATTTTGGTGGAATGAGAAAGTGTTTGATCTTTTGAAAAATCATTCAATGTTTGAGAAACCATGTAAAATTTTTCTCTGTAGACAGTTAATTCCACAGATTGTTGAAAAGTTTGATTTACCAGTTTTTCTTCATTCTTAAGAAGAGCTTCTTGAAAATAAAGAGCTTTCTTTTCAGTTGACTTTAATTCCTTTTCTAAAACAGTAATTTGATGTTGAAGAACTTTTGTAGGAATATAAAGTCGAGGAATTGGTTTTTCATGTTTTGTTTTCAATTCAGCTTCTTAATAAGTTGACAAGAAGTCTTCATCTAAAGAGAGTACTCTAGAAGGATAACTCTCGTTAAGTTCTTCATATTGAAGAAATTTCTTATTCTTTATTTTCAACACGTTTCTCATTCTCTTGGTTTAAAACTTCTTTTGATGACTCAAAAAAGAAAGATATAAGTCTAGCTCCCATATAATTCATGTCATAAAATAAAGGTAAAACTCTTTGAGCCTTTTCCAAATATTTAGGATTCTTAAAACCGATTCCTTGTTTAGAATGGTAAAACCTAGTTTCTTTGGGCTGATTCAAGTGAATAGTTTGTTCAGTTTGACCCGTTTTTAAAAATGCATCGTTAAGGGTCTTTATTCGTGAGTACAAATTATTCTTTCTTCTTCAATCATTTTATATTTTACTAAACAATCAATATTTTCCATACTTACTGTCTCTAATTGTTTTGAAAGTATAGATATTTCTTCTTTTAAAGAGAGTTTTTCATTAGATAACCTATCCATACAAGATTCAAGTTATTTATTCCTGTCCTGAACATCTACTTTTTCGATTAGCATCTGTTTTATGACACTGTGATTAGTTAACCACTTTGATTGATATAATTCAGAAGACTCTTTTAAAGTTTGAGCTAGATGTTCAGCTTGCACACACTTTTCAGTTTCAGCGTTTAACCTAGCTTCTAGATCAAGTATATGTGTGTGCAATGTACATTCAGTATTTACAGATAAATTATTTACATGCTCTTGAATGTAACAGGAATATACCTCTTGTGTCTCTGAACCGGATGATGAGCATTCGGGATCGTCGAATTTAGCCATCAAACATGCTAGTGGATATTTCATTGTCTCCCCTTCATCAGCATTGTCTGAACTTGAAGCAGTGGAAATGGCACAGTGATCCAACCCCAGACGATCAACCATATAACAATTTTTGCCCTTATCATCCTCCTCGTCAGTATCTTCAGCATCCCAGTAGTCTTCCTAGGCGACGAGAGCCATGGCATCGGTTCTTTTCTTAGCGGCTTCCAACTTCCGCTCATAGTAGCCGACGTCTCTGTCCAACTTGTTGTTGCATTCCCGAGCAAAGTGTCCCGGTTTCCCACATTTGTAACAAATATGCTCTTCGGCGCCTTTCGGTTCATCGGCTCTCGGCCTTTCATCCCTCCTTTCTGTCGGCCGCTTGTCGGCGCGACGATGTTCTCGGATTTCATCCCTCCTTCTATCCCGACGATCATTCTCTCTTCTGTCGTCCCTGCGGTCGTCTTTGCGGTCATCACGACGATCGTCCCTTCGATCATAGTCTCTTCTGTCATCCCTACGATCCTCACGCCTATCGTCTCGGCTTTCATAACGGCGATCATCTCGATAGTCGCGTCTGTCGTCGTACCTCCTTTCATCCCTGTCATCCCTGCGATAGTCATCCCGACGATAATCATCGAGTCGTTCATCTCTCCTGTCATCTGAGTACCTCCGCAAACCGGTGTCATAGCGGAGCTGATTGTTAGTCTTGTGGGAAAAACGTCGTTGTTGGAGTCGACTTGTCCACAAGGCTATTTGTTCCTGAATCACGACTTCTTCCTCATCCATTATCATAAGTATTTCCAAGATGATAATATCCTCTATTTTTCAAACGGAGATACATTGAAGTTGTGGTTTTCTAGTCTGTCATACCTTAGTGGATTCAAACACTATGCGTAACTGTCAGTTATAACGGGTGTATCTAGTTATGATATTATTAGTTAGCTAGCGCTGTGTACACAAATCTTATTCGTTTCTTTTGCCTTAGTGGAAAAGCGATATCTATGGGCCCTCTGATGAATAAACGTTGACTCTAATGTGTCGGGCCCGATCGAGACGAAATTGATGTGTTCAATTAGTCAGTATCATATAGTCAAATTAATCGGAGATCAGAAACATAATATTGAAACTAAAGATTGATTATAATCGATGTCTTAGTTTAATACGATATCTTAGCACGAAGAAATAGTTGATCCTTATATGAAGGGTTGGCTCTGATGTGACTCAGAGTTCGGCAACTGTAACGGGTGGCTAGGAAGGCTGGTAATAGAATGTGTTTGGACAAATAGTTGCCAACTTGTCCAAGTGGGAGACTGTTGAAATTAGTTTCCAAGTGACAACTAATTTGTAAATATATTGTTATCAGGCTGGATCCTTTTTGGGTGCATGTAATGAATAGTAAAGAGAATGTAATTAACCTAGAGATATAATGTTAATCAGGTTGTTAATTTATTATGTTTAATAAATTAATTGGAAACTAAATAATTGACTATATTTGATTAATGGGTTAGTTTGTTAATTTATTAATATTTAATAAATTAACCGGAAGCTAATAGAATTAATTGAGGAAGTACAGGGGCCAAACAGCAATTAGTTGATAGTCAACAGGGCACCCCTTAACCCTAGTTAAGGGGGCCGGCCCTTGAACCCATCCCACATGGGTTTGGGGGTGAATTTCTAGGTTTTCTCAAACCCTATAAATAGGGAGCCCCTGCCTGCTTCATTCCTCGCTCTTTCAATCCTAAGTTATCTGACGATTACAAGAGATACCAGTTTTTAGACTCTGAGATCTGAGCTTAGAAAAGTTATAGTTATTTTCTCTTTTGTTCATTGGGTGTGAACAACTGGAGGCTTTCTTGCTTTAGACGCTTGGCATCCGGTTCAGAGGTTATTCGTGGAAGCATTCTTCGTGGAGAAAATTGCAAATTTTCTCAAGGTTAGTTTTATTGTTGTTCATCTCTTTATTTTATAATTTGTTGCTTAGCTTGTTTGGTTAGATCCTTTAAGGTTTTACATTCTTGCATGGTTAGGTTATTTGATTTTCCGCAAAGTTTTAAATTAACCTAGCAAGGGTATAGAAAACCCAACAACTTCATCCTCAGCCAACATCGCAGATTCACTCAACTCAGATTCATTAAAAACTTCTGACTTCAGGCAAATATGGGTATCTTCATCCAGAACGTCTTCATCCTCAGACAGTTGAAGCCAGTGGTCATCCTCAGCCATTAAAGCATTTCCAGGCTCCTTTTCCTTAGCAAGCAATGCCTTCCGAGTATAGTAGTCTGAGTTCTTGACTACTGACATTCTACATTCCCTTGCAAAATGGCCTGGATTGCCACAGTTGTAGCATTTCTGCTCTGCCTCTTTCTCGGCCGACTTTTCAGGCTTCTCATACTTGTCATTCTTCTTACCACTGCTTTCCCTAGATTTTTCATATTTGTCTCTTTTCTCAAACTTTCTGGAGCCTGTCTTGTATCGCATTTTATTATTTGTGGGTTTGCGATAAAACTTTTTCTGGAAAGCCTTCGTCAGTAAAGCCAACTTGTCCAAGTGGGAGACTGTTGGAATTAGTGTCCAAGTGACAACTAATTTGTAAATATATTGTTATCAGGCTGGATCCTTTTTGGGTACATGTAATGGATAGTAAAGAGAATGTAATTAACTTAAAGATATAATGTTAATCAAGTTGTCAATTTATTATGTTTAATAAATTAATTGGAAACTAAATAATTGACTATATTTGATTAATGGGTTAGTTTGTTAATTAATTAATATTTAATAAATTAACCGGAAGCTAATAGAATTAATTGAGGAAGTACAGGGGCCAAACAGCAATTAGTTGATAGTCAACAGGGCACCCCTTAACCCTAGTTTAGGGGGCCGACCCTTGAACCCATCCCACATGGGTTTGGGGGTGAACTTCTAGGGTTTCTCAAACCCTATAAATAGGGAGCCCCTGCCTGCTTCATTCCTCGCTCGTTCTATCCTAAGTTATCTGACGATCACAAGAGATACCAGTTTTTGGACTCATAAATGCATCGCATGGTCAGATTCAGACTTAGAGTAAATCAAAATGTCATCAATGAAGACTATAACTGATTTGTCCAACATCGGTCTACATACCCTATTCATGAGGTCCATAAATGCGGCCGGGGCATTTGTGAGACCGAATGACATTACTAGGAATTCAAAATGGACATAACGAGTGCGGAATGCAGTTTTCGGAACGTCAGATTCAAATACCTTGAGCTGATGATATCCAGATCGGAGATCAATCTTCGAGAAATAGCTAGCCCCTTGCAGTTGATCAAACAAGTCGTCAATTCTAGGCAGTGGGTATCGGTTCTTAATAGTTACTTTATTTAGCTCCCGATAATCGATACACATGCGAAAGGTACCATACTTCTTCTTAACAAATAGAACCGGAGCACCCCAAGGAGAAGTACTCGGACGGATAAACCCTTTTTCCAGTAATTCCTGTAACTGGCTCATCATCTCCTTCATTGCATTAAGAGCAAGTCGGTAAGGAGCTTTTGCGATTGGAGCTGCACCCGGTACAAGATCGATATGGAATTTAATTTGTCGATCTGGTGGCAGTCCAGAGATGTCATCCGGGAATACAGCAGGGAATTCCTGAACTACAGGTACATCAGACACGGTCTTTTTAACATCCTTAGCATCTATGGCGTATGCCAAATAAGCGAAACAACCTTTGGTTAGGCACTTTTGGGCTTTCATTATAGAAATGAGACCTAAATCTCGAGTTTTTCTATCACCATAAACATAACGCTCACTTCCTTCGGGGGTTCTTATTCTAACTATCCTCTTAGCACAAAGGATTTCAGCATTATTCATCATGAGCCAATCCATTCCTATAATGACGTCGAACTCTCTAATCCGCATCGGTATCAAGTCAATGTCCGAGGAGAGGTCATCAATTACAAGTTTACAAGAACGAAAGACTCTATTTACAGACACAAAGCTTGAGCTAGCAGTTTCTATGTCTAAAGGTACAGGTAACATTACAAGAGCAAAATCAAACTGATTAGCAAACTTTTCGGAAACAAATGACAGGTTAGAACCAGAGTCAAATAGGATTAAAGCAGGTATATACTTGACAAGATATGTACCGGTGACGACATCAGCAGTTTCTTTTGCATCATCGGCTGTCATCTGAAATGACCTTGGTTGATTCCTCGGAGCAGAAGAACCCTTGATTGATTGCTGGGTGAGGATGCATGCGACACCCTCTTGTTTTGATAGTAAAATTGAATCACCAGGATCAACAAACAACCCAATGTTTAACATGATAATTGTTATTGAATACTTAAAATAGATTTAAGGAGTTCCACACTAAAGCAATGAAAGTACATGTCTACAGTGATTAAGTCTAACTATTACAACATCATAATTGTTTTGAAAGTAGAAAATCCGAGTCCACAGCTATTACATTCAAGTACCAATAGCTTCTAATGTCTCCGGGATATTGAAGTGATTTCCTTAAGTAGAAGGTCCTGCTACACTTTTGCCTCTGCCTGAAAACATGGTGAGTCAACTGTAAGCTAAAGCTTAGTGAGATAACAGATTATGCAAACAACAAATATTTCTTTACAAGCAATGCTTAACCATGGGCAGTGTAAAACCCATGTATGTGAAAACAGGTAGTGTAAGCCTCAATGTAAGTGTAAACCATGCATTGCTAGCATGGGGTGGCAGTTCAAATGCTGATCGGGGATGTGCCGAACCTGACGGGATAACGAGTGGGATGATCAGTCCCCGACAGTGGCCTGCTGTCAGCCCCAGTCCAGGTCGCATCGGATTGTGAAGTAATGATCATGCAGTGCAAGCATCATGTAAATAGATGCACTTTCAAATGAACGCTGGCTACATGTGTGTTACATGTCAAGTACGAGTGTGCATCATAACAACAAATCATGTACGAGTGCCAAATGATGTATATGAACAATGTGAACATGCCATTGAATATATAAACATGAATGCAAAAACAATAAATGTTAGAATGACAATCTGTTACTCACAGTGATTGGTATTGTGTGACTTGTCCCTGAATCAATGTGTGTTTTGATAACACCACAATGATCTGTAAAGTAACTGTAATAGTGATTTTGTGTCAGTAATTGCTTAAAACTTGTATTCTGAAAATTAAGTGTAAATGGGTCTGAATTCGGACCACATCCGAATTCGGATGGTCCGAATTGTAGATGGTCCGAATTTGGGGTGTTGGTCCGAAATAGGTTGGATCCGAATTGGGTTTGATCCGAAGTGGGGTCTTTGGTCCGAAATGGGACAGGTCCGAATTGGGTATGGGGTCCGAAATCACTGTTGGTCCGGATTGTATATGGTCCGAAATGGTTGAACAGGACCCGAATTCGGACGGATCCGAGTTCATACTTATTATTTTCCAACTTTTTCCAGAAATTATATTTGGACCATTTTAACATGTTTTTGTATCTAAAATTGCAGATATGAACTTAAATGTACTATATCAACTTATAACATAACACTAATGTACCAAAACAACGTATTTGTGTCCATTTTCTACATGTCTCGATGAACACACACACTAAAAACACTCACTAACTCAAAAATCATACTTAAACTTTGAATCTGATTCTGAAATTTGGTATACTACAACATATATGCTCGATTTTAACATTACATCAACAAATTCTAACATGCAACAACATTTGCATCTTAAATCTATGATTCGGTTTCTTATAAAAACCGAACCCAATCATCAAAATATTGAAGTTTTGAGTGATTCTTACCTCGAATCGTTTGTTGCAATGCTTATAGTTCTTAATCTGCAACTTGAATCCAACTTTTTGCACTTGAAATTACTGATTCTTGTGTGTTCTTTAGATGAAGCCGAGAGAAAGAGAGAGTAGAGAGAGAAATCGGTAGAGAGAGAGAGAGTAGTGAGAGAGTGAGTGTTTGAAAATGAAAGGTTTTCTTTCTTTTATTCCCCACTTTTATCTATTTGCTCATTATACCCCTCAACTTCGTATTTTCTCATTTAACTGACATAATGATAGAAATTGACTTACATTAAAATAATCATCCAAAAGTACAACAATTAAGTCCTTAAAATTGTAAATTACAATTGATTAAAATTCGGGATTTTACAGCATGGGCTCCACCACGCCTATACTTCGTCCGCGAAGTCATGCTGCGCTAAACAAACTTGGGTACTTAATCTTCATGTCTTCTTCCGATTCCCAAGTATGATTAGCTCCCCGATGATGCTTCCACTTGACCAGCACCATCCTGATTTCCTTGTTGCGGAGTTTCTTGACTTTTGTTTCTAGAATGCACTCCGGCTCATCAACGAACCTTAAACGTTCGTCAATTTTAATTTCCGAATGATCAGTCCATGCTTCCCTCTCGGGCACCAGACTCTTTCTTAAGTAACCCACATGAAATACCGGGTGAACACCTGATAACTCTTCTGGCAAGTCCAAATGATAGGACTGATTCCCAATTCTTTCTAGTATCTTGAAGGGTCCTATGAACCGAGGTGATAGCTTTCCTCGCTTTACGAATCTAGTGACACCTTTCATCGGAGAAACCTTCAAGTATACCCAATCGTCCTTCTGAAACTCTATCGCTTTATGACGGCGATCGTGGTAGTTCTTTTGTCGATCTTGTGCCGTTTTCATGTATTGACGAATGAGTTGGATCTTTTCATTTGTTTCTTGAAGCAAAGCTGGTCCGGCGATAGGAGTTTCTCATGTTTCCCTCCAACAGGTTGGAGTCCTACACTTTCTGCCGTACAGAAACTCAAACGGTGCCATCTTGATAGTGGAATGGTAACTATTGTTGTAGGAGAATTCAACCAATGGGAAGTGATCGTCCCAGTTACCACCCAAAACCATGACACATGCTCTGAGCATCTCTTCGAGAGTTAATATTGTTCTTTCACTTTGACCATCAGATTGGGGTCTATAGGCAGTACTCAATGCGATGCGAGTACCAAGACCGTTTTGCAGAGCAGCCCAGAAGTTGGAAGTGAATCTACTATCTCGGTCAGAGATAATAGACTTAAGCACACCGTGCCTAATGACGATTTCGTTTACGTAAATCTGGGCAAGACAGTCCAATGAATATGTTTCCCGAATGGGAATGAAGTGAGCAGATTTTGTTAATCGATCAACAATGACCCAAATGGCATCATGTTGACGACGTGTTTTGGGCAGCTTTGTTATAAAGTCCATAGTAATATGATCCCACTTCCATTCCGGGATAGGAAGAGGTTGCATACTACCATAGGGTTGCTGGTGTTCTGCTTTGACTAGTCTGCATGTTCTACATTTCTCCACAAATTGTCCAACGTCTCTTTTCAACCCTGTCCACCAAAAGTCGGCTTTCAGGTCGTTGTACATCTTTGTGCTTCCAGGGTGAATTGAGAACTTAGATTGGTGAGCTTCTGCAAGTATTACTTCTCGCATGTTCCCGACTTAGGAACCCAAATTCTGCCATACACACCTTTGAGTCCAGTTCCATCATCTTTCATTAAAGATATTTGAATTCTAACATCTTCATTCTTTACATTCTCCTCCTTTAGAGCCTCCATTTGAGCAGCTCTTATATCATCTATGATAGTTGATGTCAAAATTGTAGAAGTCAAGGCATAACAATATGCCTTGCAGTACGCTTTTCTACTGAGAGCATCAGCCACTACATTGGCTTTCCCTGGATGATAGAGAATCTCACAGTCGTAATCTTTGATCAGCTCCATTGACCTTCTTTGCCTCATATTCAAGTCCTTCTGACTGAATATGTACTTCAAACTCTTGTGGTCGGTGAAGAGCTGACACTTGGTTCCATACAAGTAGTGTCTCCATAACTTGAGAGCGAAAGTCACAGCAGTTAGCTCCAGATCATGAGTAGAGTAGTCCTTCTCATGTGGTTTGAGCTGTCTAGAAGCATATGCTATGACATTTCCTCTTTGCATCAGAACAGCACCCAAACCCATGCCTGATGCATCTGTGTAAACTACAAAGTCTTCGTTCCCTTCAGGCAGGGCTAAAATTGGTTCTTCACTTAACAGATTCTTCAGTTTATCAAAGGCAGCTTATTGTTCTTCTTTCCAAAAGAAGGTCGCATTCTTGCGAGTAAGCTTTGTAAGCGGAACGGCTATCTTTGAGAAGTCTTTGATGAATCGGCGGTAATAACCAGCCAATCCCAGGAAGCTACGAATCTTGGAGGCATTGCGAGGTGATTCCCAGTTCTGGATAGCTTCGATCTTTGCAGGATCAATAGCAATCCCAGCACCAGATATCATGTGCCCCAAGAATTGGATCTGAATTGAATATTGAGTAAGTACAAGTTAACAAAAATTTTTATGATTGAGTATAAGGATCATGAAATTGTTTCGAATGTTGAGACGTACCTGCCTCAACCAGAATTCACACTTAGAGAATTTGGCATAAAGTTGCTCTTTGCGCAGCAACTCTAGTAATTCTCTCAAATGTGCTACATGATCCTTTCCGGTCTTTGAATAGATGAGAATGTCATCGATGAACACGATGACCGATTTGTCGAGCATTGGACGGCAGACTCGATTCATGAGATTCATGAAAGCAGCCGGCGCATTTGTGAGACCAAATGGCATCACCAGAAACTCGTAGTGTCCGTAACGAGTTCTGAAAGCCGTCTTTGGTATGTCGTCTGGATGTACTTTGAGTTGGTGATAACCCGAACGAAGATCAATCTTCGAAAAGTAGCTTGCGCCTTGTAACTGGTCGAAGAGATCATCAATCCGGGGCAATGGGTACTTGTTCTTGATTGTGACTTTGTTGAGTTTTCGGTAATCGATGCACATACGCAATGTGCCATCTTTCTTCTTGACGAACAGAACAGGAGCACCCCAAGGAGATGAACTTGGGCGAATAAAGCCTTTGTCAAGCAGCTCCTGTAACTGCTTCATCATTTCCTGCATTTCTGCAGGAGCTAAACGGTACGGAGCCTTTGCTATTGGAGCAGCTCCGGGAATGAGATCAATGCGGAATTCCACTTGACGATCAGGTGGCAATCTCGAGATATCTTCTGGAAAGACATCTGGAAATTCTGAAACGACGGGAACGGTGGAAGGAGATTGAACTTCAGCTTTTGCATCGACAGCGTAGGCTAAATATGCAGAACAACCCTTGGCAACTTGCTTTCGGGCTTTTGCAATTGAAATAAGGCACAAGTCGCCTTTGTGTGTATCACCATATATGCAAATGTCTCGGCCCTCGGGGGTGGTGATCTTTATCATTCTTTTCTTACAAACGATTTGGGCCTCATTATGAACCAATCAGTCCATACCTACTATAACATCAAACTCCCCAAACTCCATAGGGATTAAATCTATGTTGAATACTACATCCTCTACAAGTAATGTACAGTTCCTATATACCTTTTCTGCTATAACTAACATGTTGCTAGCAGTCTCTATATCAAGTACAAATTGCAGTTTGGAAGTAGGCATGTTGAATTGACGAGCAAATGTAGTGGAGACAAATGATCGATTGGCTCCAGAATCAAACAAGATACGTGCAGGAATGGAATTAACATAGAACGTACCAGTGCCCACCTCCGGGTCATCCTTTGCTTCTTCAGCTGTGATTTGGAATGCCCTTGTAGGAGCCCTTTGAGATTGATCCCTGCGAGCAGTGGATGCTGCAGAAGATCTTGTTGTTGATTGTTGAAGACTCTGATCTCTTGGGGGTTTCGGGCAGTCCCTTGCAAAATGGCCAAGTCTGTGGTAGTTGTAGCATGCATCGTCTTTTGGAGGACAATGCTCCCAGTGATGGCCTTTCTGTCCACAGCAGAAATAGTACATGTCTTGAGTCTTGCACTCCCCAGAGTGCACTTTTCTGCATCGCCTGCAGTCTCTCATTTCAGAACTGGCCGAAAAGGCCCTCCCCTTCTTGGGTGATGAAGATTGTTGATGGGATTGAGGAGAGAATCGGGATGATCCAGACTCCCGCTGCCTTTTTGGCGGCGACGGTTGAGTCGGTGTTGCGGCGGCTGACCCGATAACATACCCAGATAATAAGACGATCTGCTCCACACTTCGAGCAGCCTCCAGTAAACCAGCAAAGGTTGTATACCGAACCCCACTCATGGTTCGGCGAATCTCATAGTCTAGTCCGGCCTCAAACCGGGCTATCTTTCTTTCCTCCGTATCAACTTGATGAGGTGCGAACAAGCTTAAGCGGGTAAACTCAACGGCATATTGTGTAACCGTCTTTGTTCCTTGGGTCAAATTCAGAAATTTCACCTCTAGACGGCGCTTCTCATCGGTAGGACAGTATTGCTGAGAGAATACTTCCTTGAATTCACTCCAAGACATGTGTGACACTACCTCCATCGTCAACACATGTGTCATTGCATCCCACCACATAACAGCGTCCCTTGCAAACATAGCGGTTGCAAAGCGGACCATGTCCTTTTCAGTGCAGTCACTGATTCTGAAAGTTCTCTCTGTGGTGGTGATCCATTCCAATGCAGTGACAGCATCTCCAGTTCCATCAAAAGTAACAGCCCCATTACTTTTGAAATCCTTAAATGTACAACCCCTTGACTTATTGGAAGAACCAGAGTCATCTTGTCTTTCCTCTTGCTCTCCCTGTTGTTGCTCCTTGTTCTTTCGTTTGTCAGCCTTACGTTTTGCCTCGGCCTCATCTCTGGCCCTTAATTGATCTGCAAAATGACTGAGCCTGCTCAGCCATTCGTTTGGATTGTAGCTCATTGTTTTGTTCCATAAGAGCTTGCATCATCTGGAACATCTGTTGAGGAGTCATATCGTCTCCTGACATGTTCTGAAATATAACAATATATATTTAGAACATTTGGTTGTAAGTCCTAAGTGTTTACAGTTACCCTTTAATTGTCCCTGTGTGCATGTCAATCCTATCTTAGTTCGAATCATTTCCTAGGAGTCCATTCTAATATCATAACCTAAGTTTGAGTCCAAGTCCTCGCGGACACTTGAAACCTCAAACTAATGCTCTGATACCAAAACCTGTGACACCCTCTTGTTTTGATAGTATAATTGAATCCCCAGGATCAACAAACAACCCAATGTTTAACATGATAATTGAAATTGAATACTTAAAATAGATTTAAGGAGTTCCACACTAAAGCAATGAAAGTACATGTCTATAGTGATTAAGTCTAACTATTACAACATCATAATTGTTTTGAAAGTAGAAAATCCCAGCCCACAGCTATTACATTCAAGTACCAATAGCTTCTAAAGTCTCCGGGATATTGAAGTGATTTGCTTAAGTAAGGTCCTGCTACACTTTTGCCTTTGCCTGAAAACATGGTGAGTCAATTGTAAGCTAAAGCTTAGTGAGATAACAGATTATGCAAACAACAAATATTTCTTTACAAGCAATGCTTAACCATGGGCAGTGTAAGCCCCATGTATGTGAAAACAGGCAGTGTAAGCCTCAATGTAAGTGTAAACCATGCATTGCTAGCATGGGGTGGCAGTTCAAATGCTGATCGGGGATGTGCCGAACCTGACAGGATAACGAGTGGGATGATCAGTCCCCGACAGTGGCTTGCTGTCAGCCCCAGTCTAGGTCGCATCGGATTGTGAAGCAATAATCATGCAGTGCAAGCATGATGTAAATAGATGCACTTTCAAATGAACGATGGCTACATGTGTGTTACATGTCAAGTACGAGTGTGCATCATAACAACAAATCATGTACGAGTGCCAAATGATGTATATGAACAATGTGAACATTCCATTGAATATATAAACATGAATGCAAAAACAATAAATGTTAGAATGACAATCTGTTACTCACAGTGATTGGTATTGTGTGACTTGTCCCTGAATCAATGTGTGTTTTGATAACACCACAATGATCTGTAAAGTAAGTGTAATAGTGATTTTGTGTCAGTAATTGCTTAAAACTTGTATTCTGAAAATTAAGTGTAAATGGGTCTGAATTCGGACCACATCCAAATTCGGATGGTCCGAATTGTAGATGGTCCGAATTTGGGGTGTTGGTCCGAAATAGGTTGGATCCGAATTGGGTTTGATCCGAAGTGGGGTCTTTGGTCCGAAATGGGACAGGTCCGAATTGGGTATGGGGTCCGAAATCACTGTTGGTCCGGATTGTATATGGTCTGAAATGGTTGAACAGGACCCGAATTCGGATGGTCCGAATTCGGTCCTTTCGGATCCGAGTTCATACTTATTATTTTCTAACTTTTTCCAGAAATTATATTTGGACCATTTTAACATGTTTTGGTATCTAAAATTGCAGATATGAACTTAAATGTACTATATCAACTTATAACATAACACTAATGTACCAAAACAACCCATTTGTGTCCATTTTCTACATGTCTCGATGAACACACACACTAAAAACACACACTAACTCAAAAATCATACTTAAACTTTGAATCTGATTCTGAAATTTGGTATACTACAACATATATGCTCGATTTTAACATTACATCAACAAATTCTAACATGCAACAACATTTGCATCTTAAATCTATGATTCAGTTTCTTATAAAAACTGAACCCAATCATCAAAATATTGAAGTTTTGAGTGATTCTTACCTCGAATCGTTTGTTGCAATGCTTATAGTTCTTAATCTGCAACTTGAATCCAACTTTTTGCACTTGAAATTACTGATTCTTGTGTGTTCTTTAGATGAAGCCGAGAGAAAGAGAGAGTAGAGAGAGAAATCGGTAGAGAGAGAGAGTAGTGAGAGAGTGAGTGTTTGAAAATGAAAGGTTTTCTTTCTTTTATTCCCCACTTTTATCTATTCGCTCATTATACCCCTCAACTTTGTATTTTCTCATTTAACTGACATAATGATAGAAATTCACTTGAATTAAAATAATCATCCAAAAGTACAACAATTAAGTCCTTAAAATTGTAAATTACAATTAATTAAAATTCGGGATGTTACAATGCAGTCGGAGGAACAAATCGGGGCCGGGTACAATCTTTAGCATGGTGCCCCACAGTGATGCAGTTACGGCAAGCCTCACTGCGCTTGGGACATTCCGACCTGTCGTGACCAGTCTGTCTACAGCAGTAGCACTTGACAAATGCAGGATCACATTTTCCCTCATGAATTTGCTTGCAGCGAGGACAAGCAGACAGTGGCGTTGAGGTCACGGCATATGATTTAGTCTTCTTAGAAGACTGCTTACCTCCTTTCCTTGAACTTTCATTCATCTTTTCCACTTTATCCTTCCCAGATTTCTCAGATTTTTCTTTCTTACTAGATTTAGCAATAAAAGGACATGCTCGATAAGGATAGATTTCAAGCTCACCTACCCTTGCAATTTCAACCGCCTCTATATAACTTCTCGGTCTACCGGATTTCACAAGCTTCCGTATTTCTCTATCCAGACCATCCACAAATAGATCCCTTCACCTTTCATCAGTATCAACAGGATGATCATATAACAATGAGAGCCTGGTGAATTCCAGCTTATAGGCTGTCACGGACCTTGTTCCTTGCTGAAAGGATAGCAGGGTTTTCTCCATTTGGCGTTTAACATCCTGGGGGCAGTATTTCTCTTTCAGATGGATTTTGAATTGTTCCCAAGTAATAGATTTCTCCCTTGCATCAGACATAGGATTCGTAATGGACTTTCATCATCTTCCTGCTCCATCCTCCAGCATTCCCATTGCAAACGTAACCTTGTCTTCTTCATTACACTTGGAGAGTTTAAACACTTTCTCCACATTGGCAACCCAGTCCATTGCTTTTACTGGATTCGATGTTCCAGTAAACGTACGAGCTCCAGATTTCTTAAAATCAACAAATGAACACTCTCGTCACACCTTAACGTGATGATCGGAGGAATCAGTCTCGCTTTCATCAGAGGACACATGCCTATGTTTCCTCTTTCGGTCTTTCTTGGGCTTTGCTAACATTTCCTCCCTATGCTTCAGTTCCAGTTCCTGTAACTTAAGTTCTCGTAACCTAAGTTCTTCCTCACGGCGCCTAAAATCAAGTTCACGCTGGTTTTCCTCGTCAGATTGCATAACCACTTTACCCTTAGTAAGCAAGTCCTTAATTTCCTTAAATCGGTCTTCAACCGACATATCAGTCTGCAGTCGATTCATATCCATCATAAGCTGCATTTGCCTACGATTATCCTCATTCAACTTGTGAACGAGATCAATCAATTGAGCCTGCTGAGGAGGCACATGCGTGGCAGTACTACTTGAGTCATTAGCAGTATTTTCAGGGTCAGTGCCTAGGTCTTCTACATGAACAAACTCCTTATGTTGATCAGCCGCTGCATCTGCAGCTTTACCAACAATCGAAGTACCAGCAACTGTCGGATTTTTATCAGCCATTGGCTGAAAGTATAAAGGAAATAATTATTATTTCCTGGTTCAAATAAGCACAATGCGTATCATAATGCCTACGTCAGATAATCACATATAATTACATTATCATGAAAGCAGCCAGTCAAGTTGACACAAAGTCAAGTCAGTATCAAGCAGTCAGTCCTTTCCCGTCCTATCAGTCATCAATTGCATATCTTAGGTCAAGTTGTGTGGGTAGTCCTTTACTAATTAGGTTATCCTAGGCCTCGGTGACTTGTTCGGGAATTCAGAGTCACATAATCCATACCATACCAGTAGTTTAAGTATCGGGTGGCCAATCCGATGATTAAACTGCTGCTCTGATACCAACTTTGTAACACCCAAGTTACCACAAACAATACACATCATAATTTCTTAAAATACATTTCATTAAGTAATAAATATTACTATTGTCTGATACCACAGGTCCAAATACCTGATTCAAGTTGCTTTAAGATACATAATTACAAAATATATAAAGATATGATGGTGGTCTAATCTAGCTTCCAAAATCTTCAATCAGAGTGCGAAAGATTGAACAAGCTACCCGAGACCGCATTAATCTTTACAAAAATAGGCATCAGCACTAGGTCCAAAAGTCTGCAATCATCAAGTATCCAGGTTCACTTAGCCTGGGACGAACTACCTGCTATGGTCTTGCCCTTATCAGCTTTTCCTGTAAAGAGAGTTGTCATGGCAGAGTAAGCTAACATTGCATAGTGAGTTAACAGAGTTTCATTAGTTTCCACACACATATATATAATACTATCAGCTCATGTCGTCAAATCAACACGTCAGAGACGGCAAAAGATTTGGGAGATCAGCCCAATCTGTATTCCCGTGTGTAAGGCCGAAGCCCTACGGGAAACGTATGGAAACGATCAAATAGGAAAGGAATCTGCAGAATTCCTTCCTGTGAATGGAGATCTCACATTCGGTCAGAACAGTAAATGCAGTATGCAGATGCAAATGTATCGACAACAAGCAATCAGCAAGCATGTTAAGTATTTACATAGGAAGTAAAAGTGAACATGCAGTCCAAGGCATATCAGATATCTAATTTCAACAATATCAAAAGTAAGTTCCTATCATACAACAAAGTATTCAAGAAACATGCAGCAATAGCAGTTGTTTCCATACAATTCAGTAACAATCACCAATAAGTATTGAAACATATGCATGTACTTAATGTAATCTGTCACTCACAGTAGTCCTGAGCAATGTAACTTAGTCAATTAGTGCTTAACGAATTAAGCCGTCCAATTTACTCTGTCAAACCGGCTGGTTCCTGCAGTTCAGTTTCAAGTCTGGCATATTAATGTCAAGTTTATAACATGATCTATATAACCCTAATTATATTATTAGGTTATTATCATGTCTTGTTGTCGAGTCTGTGGTAGTTCCTAATGTCCCAGAGTGAGCCTATTCGTATCATTGGTCAAGTAAATCAACAGGAACTCCTTTAGGTCTATACCAGAATATTTCCTTCAGTTCTTATCAAATTACTATAGATTCATTTGATTTATAGAGATATGGCCTTAATACAAAGCCAACCATAGTATTAGCAAAGCAAATCATGTTGTACAATTTTTAAGGGTTCATATAGTGCTTGTTTAATTAATTGAACATAAAATGGTCATGAATCTAGAAAAATTGTGAATTTTATAGTGATCACAATATGAGTTGCTTTTCAATTTAAACTCATGCACAAAACATAAAAGAACTTGATCTGATTTACAATTTAATGCCTCCCGAACATAGATAGCTTCGAATTTGGGGTTCAAATTTAGGGAGATTCGAATTTAAGTAGACAAATTAGAATTTAGGGGTTAAATTCAAATTTAAGGTTCAATTTTAGGGGGTAAATTCGAATTAGGGTTCAAATTTAGGGAATAAATTCGAATTTAGGGTTCTAATTTAGGGAGATTTCGAATTTAATCCGCATACCAAAAGTCATTAATTTAATCAATTTCGAACCTAATCTGATGATGAATTTGAATTTGTTCATGATTCTCTCGAATTTGTTCTTCTTGTTCATCATTTAAGCATGCATTTCTAGTTCAAATTTCCTAAAACGTCAAGGAACATTTATATGTTCATTATAGGTTCATTTTTAACACATTTTCGAGTTTATTACATATCCAACATCAATGTTTCGGGTCTTTATATTCAAAATACAGCAGCAACTAAAATCGAGCTTAAATAAGGGAGAAATCGTCACTAACCTTTGTCCAAGCTATAGCATACGAGTTCGGATGATTATAGACGTTTTCCAAACAAAATCACGTCCTAAACGAGAGCAAATCAGCTTTGAATGAAGAAGAATTGAGCAAATTCGAATTTCATCTCAAAACCGGAACAAAAGAGAGAAAAAGGGGTCGAATTTACCTCAACTCAGAACAAAATCGAACATGCAATGGCAGATTATGGTAGAGCTCGACGATATCTATCCGATGACGTATAAATCACGAGTTTTCGTTGAGCCGATTAGGAGAAAAGTTAGAGAGTAGTCGGATTGTGGAGAGAGAGTCTCAAAAGATGAATTCTGAATTTTGCTAAACTAATTCACGGAGATGGAATGCTCTATTTATAGGAAATAGAGAAAAATCTGATTTTCTACTAAATTTCAGGAATTGACCATTTTTACTCTTAGGGGCTGTTTGGTAGAGAGATTTGAAGGGAGAGAATTGTGATTTCTCTTGTTTGGGAGAAATGCTCTCAATTTTGGGCGGAGAATTGAATTCTCTGGGAATTGTTTGAAGGCTAAATATGGAGAAATGCAATTCTATCCATTTGGTGGAGAAATGGTGAGAATTGCTTGTCTTGTGTCTCTACTCCAACTGAGCCACCATTTCTCCTCTTTATTTCTCTGTTAATACCAAACAAAATACACAATTTCAATTCTCCACCCAATTTCATTTCTCCCCAATTCCATTTCTCCCCCATTTCCATTTCCATTTCTCCTCATTTCTTTTCTCTGTACCAAACGCACCCTTAATGAATATGATTTGCATTTTCAGATGCAATAATAGTAAGAAGGTTCTAGATTTGCTAGAATTAACTTTTTAGACTAATTTTATTCATTTTAGTCAATTTTGTCATTTTCAAGTCTTTAATTTGTCAATTAGCTAAATTTAATTATTAAATTTATTTCAGCTAATTTAGGCAAGTTTTCAAAATTAATTATAACTTAATATAATTAACCATCTATAATGCATGTTTTTAGTTAATTACTAATATTTTAGACAAAATCATTTAAATACCCCACGTTTCATGTTGTAATTTATATTTAATAATTTACGGGCTGTTACAATTTTATAATTTGTTGCTTAGCTTGTTTGGTTAGATCCTTTAAGGTTTTACATTCTTGCATTGTTAGGTTATTTGATTTTCTGCAAAGTTTTAAATCAACCTAGCAAGGGTATAGAAAACCCAACAACTTCATCCTCAGCCAACATCGCAAATTCACTCAACTCAGATTCATTAAAAACTTCTGACTTCAGGAAAATATGGGTATCTTCATCCAGAACGTCTTCATCCTCAGACAGTTGAAGTCAGTGGTCATCCTCAGCCATTAAAGCATTTCTAGGATCCTTTTCCTTAGCAAGCAATGCCTTCCGAGTATAGTAGTCTGAGTTCTTGACTACTGGCATTCTACATTCCCTTGCAAAATGGCCTGGATTGCCACAGTTGTAGCATTTCTGCTCTGCCTCTTTCTTGGCCGACTTTTCAGGCTTCTCATACTTGTCATTCTTCTTACCACTGCTTTCCCTAGATTTCTCATACTTGTCTCGTTTCTCAAACTTTCTGGAGCCTGTCTTGTATCGCATTTTATTATTTGTGGGTTTGTGATAAAACTTTTTCTGGAAAGCCTTCATCAGTAAAACCATCTGCTTTTTCATCTCCTCTATCTCTGAATCTGCTGATGAATCTGTTCATTCTGAATCAGATGATCGAACTGCTGCTTATCACAAATCGATTCTCCTTTTTCTGCTTGTACTTGTACTTTTTATCTGCAAGGAGAGCCAGAGGATCAATCGTTGCCTCTTCTGCTTGTTTCTTTTCGAAAACCTTTCTTAACACAACTTCCTGATAGTTGTTAAGGTTCTGAAACACCATATGAAAATCTATATCATCAATCTCTTTTGTCTGTTGGATTATCATTGTGTATTATCTCATTATGGATTGAGAACATTCAGGAATTTTACGTTAATGTCCAGATTTGATTTTGTTACACCGTTTCTCTTCATCTGACTTACAAGGTTAACAAATCTCAGATACGTGCTCTCTAACAGCTCTCCTTCTCTAGCTCGGAAATTCTCGAATGTCATCAAGTTGTTACGTGCCCTGTTTGTGGCTGCCTTGTCTGACCCTCTCATAAGCTTACACACCTCATCCCAGATGGATTTTGTTGTGGTTGTATTGGTCAGATTGATGATGTCATTCGGAATTGAAATCAGTAGGAGTTTTCTAGCTCTTTTATCACCCAACTTTCTTTTCTTCTGAGCCTCAGTCGTATTAGCTGTTGTGATCTTCTCTGTTCTCTCAGGTATCGGAGGATTTCCAGTTGGAACTGCAACGATAGTAACAAAGAATCTGGTTGGGCCTTCATTCAGTGAGGCCCACATTTCCTCAAATAAGTCCTGAAAACTTATAAACTCTAAGAACTGTTCCCTCCACTGCACATATTCTCCTCTGTAAAGAATCGGAGGTTTGGTTTCCAAACCCAATGCCAGTGCATCTTTAGACATTGTGAATTCATTGAACTGAATCTTCTAAGATCTTTTTGTGGATTAGAAATGATTTTTAAATGAACATTGAAAACCAGACTAAGTATGAAAGACCAAACTCGGGTGATGAATGGTCAAACTCGGTCAACAAAGAATCAAACTCGATTAAAGATGAGTAAAACTTGAACAATGAAGTATACAACTCGAATGAATATGGATCAAACTTGAACAAAGAGTAATGAAACTTGAATGAAGAAGTATGAAACTCGAATAAAACGATGATCAATTCGAATTGTAAAGGAATGAACTTGAATGATCTGGAACAAACTCGAATGCCACTGTAGACAAACTTGAAGAGATGTTAATCATACTCGAATTGTATGTGATCAAACTCGAATTAGTTTGATTAAACTCGATTAAAGTTCAATCAAACTCGAACGATTCAAAAAATTGTTTTATCAAACTTGAAGAACCCTTGATTCCTTTTGAAAATGTGTTTTATAAAACTAAGTTTATCAAACTCGAAAGACGAATGATCAAACTTGATTAATGTTTCATCAAATTCGATCAACACTTTTATCATACTCGATTAAAACACTTACCCAACTCAATATACACTTGATCAAACTCGATTAAAACACTACTCAAACTCGTTCAGTTCTTGATCAAACTCGGTAAAAGCTAAACTCTTAGTTTTATCCAAGTTTTAACCAATTTTTCAGAACTCCATGTTCAAAATCCCAATTTTCAACAAAAATGTTTTAAATGATCCCAAAATGAAATTGAGTATGCGGTTTTTGAATACAAACACTTATTAAAAGAAATTTTTGCCTGAAATCAGATCAAAACCCCAAAATTTTGCAAAAACAGTCAAGAACACACAAAAACCCGAAAATTCACAAAATTTCAAAGAACTTTTTGTGTCTTTGGAGTTTGAATCTGAAATTTATATCAATTTACTCGTCTTTAAATTCCTCTCCTTCTATCCAAATATCAGATCAAATCATCCACGAATTATAAACCCTTTGACGATATTCTGAATTTCGAAAAACTAGATAAAACAGTAACAATGTTCATAAAAAGAATTTTCAAATTCAAAATTCATTCTAAATTTGCCATATTAGGCTATGATACCAATTGATATTCAGATATAATCAATCACAATTTATATTCAAACAATTAATATCAAGATCAGATGCAACTAACCAAATGATTTGATTTCACCAAAATGAGAATCACAATATGAGCAATGAATGCACTGAACCCTAGGCTCTGAAATCCATACAAGACAAACAATCATCCGTGCAAATGTGTACTATCCGTACCAATACAGTAAATGACAAACCTATTTATATACATTTTACAACTATTGACATATTAAAAAATGAACCCTAAACTTATTATATTCATCAACAAAAGTAATTCCCAACCATTAACCTCAATGATATACTCAGAGAATGTGAAGTTAAGATTCTTAAAAATTATTCTTTTCGGCTCGAAATCTTTTTATGTGTGCACAAAATATTTTCGTGAAAAACACACAGTTTTGTGAAAAAGATGTCATCGTCTGAGTGCATCTGAAACCCCCCTAGAAATAAGTACACAAAGTTAGTCAACTCATGTAAAATAGATCAGGAGCAAAAAATTATAAATATAAAACTTCCTCTTTTTTAATTCATCTTCAGAGTTGAATTCAGGGCTGGAATTTCAAAAAGATTTGTCTTTCAGAATCGGGTTCTAATCTGAATTGATTAGAAGCCTTTGTTGCGAAAGTGTAAGGTCACCACGTCTACGGATCAGATCAAGGCGCAACATCGTCCAACGAGTGCGGAATGCTCGTTAGACGCTTAACAGAATGATCACACGCGGAACACAGAGCCGAACACGATGCTTGCCGATGTAAGAACCGACCCCACACGGTGTATTGCCCCCAAGAAACTCTCTGAAAGCCTTTCTAGCTCGTAAGTGCACAATACTCGCTCTGAAATTCGTATTCTCCAAAGCTTGTGAAAATAAACTGATTAAGTTCTAATTAAATCACTTTAGTTCATTTAGTCCCAACCCACGAACTTTATTAAGTTCAAGCCCAATACCCTACGAACTTAGGCTACCTAAGTTCGTATGGTGTGACTTAAGTTCGTGGCTTTAGCATTAAGAACTTATTTCACATTCAAGAACTTATCTTTGCACTCAAGAACTTATCTTTACAATCTAGAACTTAACATGCAAGTGTAGACATCAAATACAATCAAACACACGTGACTTGTATTAATAAAGACTCATCTATTATATATGACTATCTATTACATATCTAGACTGATATCGTCACACAAGGTGTACCAACAGACACCCCTTGATGATATCTTCTGGTTAGATATTCATTGATCTACAGAACTAGGCTTATTTACATCGCTACCTGCATACAGACCCTGTTCAATGCAAACTTCAACAACTTTCTGGTACTTCTTGCCTTCTGAGCTCCAACCTTCATGAAAGTAGATAGGCTGCTCATGAAGCTTCAGCAGGTCACCCCGAGAAAGGTTTACCAGATGAAGAGGATCATATACTTTCAAAATCACAATCTCTTCTTCGTCTTCCATTATTGCTTCGGTTGTCTCGTTGTCAATGTACCACCACTTCATGTTCTTCAGAACGTCCTGTGGCTTAGTCTTCAACGAAACTTTCTTTAAGCACCTAACGAGTTTATAATACATTTTCATCCAAGGCTTGCCCGTCAATGGATCTATTCTTGATTCATCCATGACTCTCTTCCATGTCCTTGGATTAATTCTATCGAACCTCCCAGACCGACCTTCTCTTCTGATAATTTTTGCTATCACTTCAGCATATTGGTCGTCTCCCAGGTTGATCAAACTTTTCCATGCAACTCCTTCACTTCACACTTAGGCAATGAATTAAATACTTTAAGCTTTCTCCTTAGGTACTGAAGCCCATCTCTTCTTTTAAGAACAAATAGCTACAGTTCCCTGTCAAAGAACCAACTAAGAATCCATCCAGATAACTTTCCTGGACTAGGCAACTTCATTTTCTTCTTCACTGCCAATTCCGCCTTCTACTCTTCCTTCTTTAACCATAAGCTCCTCTTTTCTTCTTTGGTCAGCTCCCTGTCAGTAGTATCAGATTCTAATTCATCATAATCTGCTAATCTCAGCATATCAATGTCTATCACCTTCTGATTTTCATTCTCATATAGCTCCATGACAGGTTGCTTTTCAATGACCACTTCATCTACTTCATCATCTTCATCCATTATCAACTCTTCATCTGACTTCCAGTCAACTATATCATCAGGAATAAACTCACCTTCTTCAAGTCCTTCTTGATCCATATAGTCCTCAAAATCAAATCTCACATCCTCATCATCTAACCCGGCCAAGGCTCCAATAATTTCATCTTGAATACTTTTTGAAGCTTCGGGAGCCTTGCCTTAATCTTTATATGAGCCTGATGATCCAGGCTCTCTCTGCAGATCAGCTTGCTGAGCAGTCTGTTGTGAAAGATCAGCTAGCTCACTGTCTTTCTGTTGTGCATCAGGGTCACCTCCTTCATCCTCTCTACGACTCCCCCTCAAATCGTCTCCCTTAAAACTCTCCCCCTGAGCTACACGATCTTTTAAGATTTGCTCCATTAGGGTTTGTAGGGTTACTATCTGATTTTGCTGGGCAGTCACAGTCTGTTGAAGATAGGCATTCTGCTCATCCAAGTGTGTATTGTGCTGTTGAAGCTCGGTGACTGCCCTGGTTAGTTGGAGAATTTGGACTGATTGGAAGTTGACTTTAGCTTTTAATTGTGAAAAGCCTTGGTCTTCTGTTGATGTGGATGGTGTCGGAATGGTGGCAATATATGATGACAGAACGACGGTTGATGACGTTGGAACTGCGGTTGATGATGATGTAGCGACTGTTGATGTGGATGGAGCTGCGGTTGAGGTGGATGGAGCTTCTTGAGCTAGGCGTTGGTGCTTGGCCTATGTTGCCTTGCCACAAACGCCTTTTCTTCAATAACAAAATCTTCATCTCAGCATCTTCACCACGAGGTGTGAATGCTGGACGATGAACCTTTTGGTCGCGTACTACTACCCGAGACCCATGAGTCACAAAAGGAATGGAAGGATTTGCTGCTTCCATCATATCTCGCTCACTATCTTAGTCTGAGTCTGTATCAGATGTAGACTCCATAGCCCTTTCTGTTGCTTCCAGCTGGTAGTTCTCTATGTCTTTAAAAATGTCGTCTAGTTTTGTAGGCGGTTCCAAAATATCATTAATCAGCTCCTCAATAATATTTTCCTGAGCTGCTTCGCCTTGTGCAAAAATCTCCTCCAATGTATGTTGAATCGGATCTTCCTGAGGTCCTGATGTAGAAGTCTCAACTGCCGCTGTCGTTCTCGGTGGAGGTTGTGCCTGAGCAACCGATGCCTGAGCTGGTGCCTGTTGTTGAGGCTCATTAACTTCCCAGTCTTCGGCATTTGGTGCCACAAACCCCAGATCTATGATGGCTCCGAAAAGTGGAGTCATTTGGGGCCTAATCTGCTCCGCTCTCCTCGAGTTATACGATTGGCAATCAGCAAAAATTCATTTATCAATTGCTCCTACTGGCATTACTTCTGGCAGTTGTGGATGATTTGGCAGAAAATGCCTTATGATCATCATCACGAATTGTGGATATATCAAAAATCGTTCACGTGAGGGAGCAGTGATCTGGTGGACAAACTCCCCAAAGAAAAAGCCAGAGAAGTTGAACGGCTTGTTGTAGATTAACGAGTTCATCCCCGATTGAAGCTTGGATACGGATTTCTTTGGCGCAAAACACACCAGCATGAGATGCATCAAATATCTCCATTGGCCTATTACGCCACTTTTCACGTAAGATGTTGTGGTCAGATCTTGAGCATAGCCCATACGTTGAAAGGCCGCTTGCCTTATAGTTGCCGGAAAATCTATCGGTCCATCTTCTTGATCGGTCGTGCCCAACTTAAGAATTGTCCTTAGATTATCTGCTGTAAACGAGATCGGTTGTCCATTGACTGTAGCCCTCAAAAGCGGAGGTACTACTGAACTGTCGACATGTAGGGATGCCTAGAACTGGCAGATGTATTGGAGTATGATCGGAGGATTGTGTGACAATGCGTACGCGACTCTAGATCGAGTCAGGAACTCCAAAATCTGTCGGTAAGGTTGTGCCTCTGCTGCTTGAAGGTCTATGGTCATTATCATATTATGCTTGTTATAAAAAGCACGATCAGCCATTCCTACACACACAGCAAACAGGTAAAATGTTAAAAATCAAATTTATGGAAAACTTTTAAGTTATTCGAAGTTGATTAAGTTTGAACGAACTTAATCACCTTCGAACTTACTTTAAATTTGAGAAAATAAACCCTTCGAACTTACTTAAGTTCGCACAGTCTTATGACCTTAGAACTTATTTAAATTCGAGAAACTCCTTCGAAGTTGTCTGTCTTCGAACTTGAAGATATTTTAATTAAGTTCGAAGACCCGTCAAGTTCGAGACTTGTAGAACAAGTTCGAGAGTTGTAGAACAAGTTCGAAGTCGGCCATGTTGATGTCAAACTCATGATTTAAACCTTTTTAGACTTAAATGACCAACGAATCTAATCCTAATAGGTTCTAATGAAGCTTATTTATGATTAATTTTAAGTTACATAACCTAAAACTTCGTGATTTAAAGCACCTAGTTTTTAGTTACTTTAAACTCAAAATATTCATAGTTTTGCTATAAAATTAGTCTAAAACATTACTTACTTAATAATTTGTGATACAAAGCAACTAACTCTAAGTATATGTTCGAGGGAATAAGTGAATCTTCGAGGAACAGTTCACAAATTCGAAAATGTGACAAGTTCGAAGTTGCACAGGTAAGTTCGAGATCGCCTTTTTAATTTCGTGAGGAATACATTCGAATGTAGGTGAATTGAATGAACACTTTTGACCTAATTATATCCTCACTGTGTCTCGAACTTAATTGGAGAAGTTCGAACTTACCTTAAGTTCGTTTGATCCTTCGAACTTAAGCCCAGTTCGAACTTAAGGGAGAATTTTGAAAATCTTTGTATAAAATCCGACTTTTCGAAACTTTTCAACTTTATGAAACTTTTCACACTAAGCAAACAGATTTATCACGCAATTTTGTTTCTCCAACTAAGATGCATCCTAGTAAATGACCTCGATCGTATTTATTACAAAACTTAAAATAAAAGTAAAATTAAATAAAGTAAAATTAAAATTAACTCAAAAAAAAATTAAATTACAATAATTTAAAATTAAAAATACACTAACTGAATATTTTTCCGAGATAGTCAAAGAAGGTTCAATCAGATAGCGGTGTCAACGCACTTTCAGTGTTGCACTTTCACACTTTGAAATTTTTTATTCCTTTGGTTGTTTGTCGTAACATACACACTAAGTCGATTGTCGGTATGTTTGTCCATTTGAACATTCAACACTTAGGATTTTCCTTTGGCCTTTTTATTTATCAAGAAATTACCTTACGTTTCTCATACTTAGACATACTTTTATGATCAAGGCAGACACACAATGATTATGACTTTTTGGTATTTGTAGATTATCTTTAAAAGGCAAACATCAGACACAGTTCTGTATTTACATATAACAAAGTGTCTTAGTTTGTCTTAGAGTTCCTCACGCAAGACAGCGGTGACAGGTCTGTACTCACGTACAACAAAGCGACTTGTTTTGACTTTCTTTACGTTACAAAACTTTTTCTTTGTTTAAGATGTATTTTGATGAACCTATACATCCCTCAGATTAATTTGCATATCTCATTCATAGACATTGTCTGTATACCTCTAACATAGAAATTAAGACCTTTTGGTCATACATCTAAGTTAGTTACACATATGACATTTTCCTGATTATTTTATTAGCTTTTAGGAAATCCTTCATGTATTATGCCTACCAACATATCAGACAATAATATGTATGTCACTTAGAGTTTATAGTGTATTATGTGTGAAACTTTAACACTTAGAGTTCGTTAGACTATGCTAAATTTCTTCACTTTGAACCTAAGCCTCTAAGACTTATCTCATTTTCCAATATTCTCTTTTTTTGAAATTTTTATGGTTTTCTCTCCTTTTTCTTTTGTTTTTCATTTATAATTAAAGCACCTAATAAAATAAACTAATAACTTAAAAGGAATGAAAGATATATTGAGGTCAGGTTACTCCGGATTACGCATTCCATTAAGCTGGACTAACAACTTAAAGCGTGATCTATCAAATGCTTTTTGTGAAAAGATCCGTATTGTTATCTTCCGTTGGAACTTTTACCAATTTAATCAAGTTTTTCTCAGCAAATTCACGAATAAAGTGATGTCTTATGTCTATGTGCTTAGTCTTACTGTGCTTAATAGGATTATTAGTTATGGCAATTGTGGACTGATTGTCTATCCTAAAGGAAGTATGAGTATAAGTCAAACCGTAATCCCTCAATTGTTGTTGAATCCACAAACCTGTGAACAGCAACTACCAGCAGCTACATACTCGGCCTTGCACGTTGATACAGCTACCGAAGTCTGTTTCTTGCATTGCCAGGACACTAGTCTCCCACCAAGGAACTGACAACCACCCGTTGTGGACTTTCTATTCAAGCTACAACCTCCATAGTCTGAATCCGTGTAAGTTTCCAATTCCAGATCTCCATCAGCATGATACCAAAGTCCCAGCTTCGGTTTCGACTTCAGATATCTTAGAATCCACTTTACAGCTTTCATGTGCATCTCCTTTGGGTTAGCTGAAACCTGGCACAAATACGAACATCAAACATGATATTAGGTCTTAAAGCAGTTAAATACATGAGTGACCCGATCATGGCCCGATATAGAGTCAGATCCACATCAGTATCACTATCTGTACCCAGTCTGAGATTATGATTGACTTGTATTGGAGTACTGAATTATGCCGTAAGCTTTGTTCCTTCCATCCCGAAGCACTCTAAAATATCATAAACATACTTCGCCTGATGAATAAACATTCCCTCCTTTCATTGTTCAACTTGTAAACCGAGAAAGAAGTTCAGCTCTCCCATCGCACTCATCTCAAACTTAGACATCATAACCTTCTCGAAATCATTGCACATTTTCTCATTAGACGACCCAAAGATGATATCGTCCACGTAAAATTCTACCAGTGTAAAGTCTTCACCTTTCCTCTTAACGAATAATGTACTATCTATTCTCCCTCTCTCAAACCCATTGTCTAAGAGGTGAGTAGACAGTGTCTCGTACCATACCCTAGGTGCCTGATGTAATGCGTACAGAGCCTTATCCAATCGATATACTCTGTCTGGATACATGGGATCTGTAAACCCTGGCGGTTGCTCGACATACACCAACTCCTTCACTTTTCCGTACAAGAAGACACTCTTGACGTCTAGCTGATATACTTTTAACCCTTCGAAGGACGTGAACACTAGAAACAATCGAATAGCCTCAAGCGTCGCCACTGGTGCAAACACTTCGTTATAATTTATTTCTTCTTCCTGGTTGAATCCTTTGACCACGAGTCTACCCTTGTTACGAGTAATTATTCCCCGATCATCTCTTTTGCACTTAAAGACCCATTTGGTCCTATAGCAACTTCTTCTCGAGGCAAAGGCACTAACTCCCACCCTTCAAGCTTTCTGAACTGTGAAAGCTCCTCTTGCATAGCTTTAACCCAAGAATTATCCTTCAGAGCCATTTGTACATTCTTTGTCTCTACTTTTGAAATGAAACACGAGTATAAACACGTGTGAAATGCCTCGGAGTCTTTGATCATCAATAACAGTACTGTGTTACTATTCACACTACTCCTAGTTCTCACACCGGCATTCGGATTTCCTATGATGTCTTCTATCGGATGATCCTTATTTATCCTTGATGTTTCGATTGCATCGACTTGAAGTTTATCTCCCAACTTTGATCCTATTTCACTTAATGGAGGTGTAAATTCAGACTGAACATTCTCCTCGTGATCACTGTCTTCTGAGGCTGAATTGTTTGTTTGATTCTTATCCGTAAGCAACAAAGGCTCTTGATTTGTTGGGGACCCGTCTTCTGTCAATGTAGTCTCAGATGTCGTGGGAATGCTCGTATTTGGAAATACTCTACCGTCGTCGTTAAGATTTAAAGACGAGAAGTCGTTTTCCACAGCACCTACATTTCCACTAAACGGAATGATAAATGATTCAAACACAGAGTCATAATCAGATAACCATTCTGGACCGGTTTGGGGTTCATGTGAATAACTTGTAACATCAATGTTAAACACCATTTCAACTGTACCAGTAGTTTTATTAAATACCCTCTTGTTTGGTGAGTTTGGGTCATAACCTAGGAAGTATCCTTCGTCATCCTTCTCACCAAACTTAGGTTGATGTTTTGTTTTTAATAATGTACATGGCATCCCAAACGGTTCAAAGCCAGTTAAAATTGGTGGTCTTAGTTTCAAACTTTTCTTCATCATGCTTTATTAGTGCACTGTACATCTCCCACTTTGTTGGTAAAGCATCTAGAAGCTTCTCTATCTTTTCTGTTTCTTGATACTCAACATTGTGGTTATCAAGTTCAGTCAACAGATGGTAGAACCTTGTGATTATGCCGTCCAGGTCTCATTCTTCAGCCCTTTGAAGATAGCAAACCCTGCTTTAACAATTCTGTTCTCCCCTTTCTAACCTTACGATTTCCCTCACGTCTATTCTCTAGAGCTTCCCAGAGCTCTTAAGAAGTTCTATGATTTCTGAAAGTGTGCAGAATTTCCAAAGGTAGTGACATTCTAATTGATGATATAGCTCGATTCTCAGCCTCATAAAATCTTCTTGTCGTCATCTTTCATATTTTGATACGTCAAGACTTTTAATCTGCCCTCAAGCTCTTGTGTTGAGGAACATATCCTTCATCTATGCATATCCACATGCGCATATCGTTAAATCTCGCGAAGTCTGTAAATCTGTCCTTTCACTAGTAATACTCTTTTAACTTCATCAGCTTGGGTGGTGAGTTGGATTTGCCTACTTCGTGGTCCATTTCCAAGAACTTATGCAAATTTGACATTCTTGTAAAACTTTTGTGTTCACGAACTTAACTTATTTAATTTTTAAAATTAATTTGAAATAAAACTTACGGACTTAATTAAGTTCGTACATTTTTAAATTCAAAATTTTTTTCTAAATTGAATACGTTTTAAGTTAAGTCCGAGATCAGCAAGTTCGAAGGACTTCAAGTTCGAGAAACCCTAAATCGCCTTATAAGTTCGTACCAAATCAAAATCGAGAAACCCTAAAACAAAGTTCGAGATCTGACAAGTTCGAACCAAATCAACTTCGAGAAACCCTAAAACCAAGTTCGAGATCTGACAACTTCGAACCAAATCAACTTCGAGAAACCCTAAAACCAAGTTCGAGATCTGACAAATTTGAACCAAATCAATTTCGAATCCCTGACAAATTCGAGGAACAATCACATTCAAAGCTCTAATAAGTTCGTGGAGGAGCGTGTCTGACAAGTCAAGGAACCCTAAAACACCCCCTAAATTCGAGCGCCACAAGTTCGAGAAACATCTAAAAAATTTGATTTTTTTCATTTTTAAGATTAAAAACAATGATTTCGACTGAAAATAAGAACTAATATGAATATTTGCCAATGAACTTGCTTGTAAAACTTTGAAAACTTCGAAAATACGTGATTAATCTGATAAAACGCCAAGAAACCTTATGAATGTTCAACCAAACGCGACGAACACGAAGAACAATCGCGATTGGCTAAGATACCACTTGTAAGGTCACCACGTCTACGAATCGGATCAAGGCGCGACGTTGTCCAACGAGTGTGGAATCCTCGTTGGACGCTTAACAAAATGATCACGCGCGGAACACGGAGCCGAACGCGATGCTAGCCGATGTAAGAACCGACCCCACACGATGTATTTCTCCAAGAAAATCTCTGAAAACCATTCTAGCTCGTACGTGAACAATACTCTCTCTGAAATTCGTATTCTCCAAAGATTATGAAAATAAACTGATTAAGTTCTAATTAAATCACTTAAGTTCGTTTAGTCTCAAGCCCACGAGCTTAATTAAGTTCAAGCCCAATACCCTACGAATTACATAAACAACATATGTTTTTACAAAAGTACAACTGATGTACTAGTGCATATTACAACTGATGTAAAATTAAAACTTACAATTAATGTAACAAAATACAACTAATGTACATAAAAATTCAACAATTTGGACTGTTGATGATGGGACCAAGTAATGGCAAGCCTGTCCAACTGATGGACAGCTTCCATTCTTCAGCGACTTAGATAGTAGATGGACTTCAAGACAGTGGTGGCATCCCTTCTTCAAACATCTCTTCAAGCTGCTCCCTGGTTTCATCCAATTCCTCTATTTCAACTCTGAGGAACATGAAAATGGGATGTTGAAGCTCCCCTCTTTCATAAAAGCCTCTGAGCTGATCCCAGATGGCTGCTCTCCACTTTATGGATTGCCTGAAAAAGTTTGCAAGTCTGAATGCAACAAGCTGTTTGAGACCAACCTTGTGCAGATCTGATGCTCTTTGGAAGCACTTCTTCCTTGTAAGGGGATCTACAAAAAATACCCCCAGCTCAGGTTCTTAAATCAGCTTGCCTTCCTTAAATTCCACTCCTTTAAGTAGGACGTGGTCTACTCCTTTTATTTCTACTGCAACATCACCTTGTTCAATCATGATCAGGAGTTCCTCCAGCTCTATATCCTTTATGTTCCTATTGGCCTTTATTTTGGGGGTAGCCACTGAGATACCCTTACTCTGTTCTTCGGAGATCAGACTAAGATCTCTCACTATTTCCATCAACTTTTTGACGTATGCCCTGATAGTCTTAGCTGTTTCAGAATTAGACTAGCTCAGGGCAACTGCCAACTCCACCCATTCTCTGTATCCCATCTGCGCAACGTCAGTGTAATCGTATGCTTCCAGTTCTGGGCCTGTAGCACCCATTCTGGATCTGGTAGCTTTGGCTAAGGCTTCTTCCTTTCTTAGTCTTTCCAGGGCTTAGAGTTGTTCATCTCTGTATTCATAGTATTTCTCCATAGGAAGACCCATTTCCTTAGCCCTTGCCTTGTCAAACTTTAGCTGCGCTGCTCTTTGGTGGTCAGGGTCTACAGCTACTTTCTTCTTTCCTTTGGCTGTTATAGTTTGAACAGCTTCAGGAACCTCTTCCTCTTCTTCTTCTTGCAGAATCAGATGCCTCCTTCTGCTTGGCCTGTCCTTAGGAATGGATTCTTCCCCCTTAGTTTGTGCAGTGTTTGGAGATCCAGCCTGAGTAGGCTGAGAAGCTTCAGTGTGATGCAAGACATCTTCAGTAGGACCTGTTTGTGATGCACCTGCTGCTTGACCAACAGATGCTGATTTCTCCTTAGAAGGAGAAGAGGTTTCTCCTCCTTAGACTTAGTCTTTGAGGCAGACAATTTATCCCCCTTTGAAGGAGATGGCTCAGAACCTTCAACAATTGGTCTGCCTGGAGAAACAAATTCAGCAGGCTTAGCAGCAGGCTTGGGGCCAACCAAGGTATGCACTAAGAAAGCCAGATTGTCCTTAACCTCTGCAAGCTGGGTAAGGCAGGTCTGAATAGAGGAGGATTGAGAAGCAGCAATTGAGGACAGCTTAGTGAGATTTTCTCTTTCAGAAACTGTGAACAACAAACTTTGAAGCTGTGCAAGATGTAACTCAAGAGAGTCAGAGTCTTGCACATCATCAAGGTTTGTTTACACAGAATTGGACAGAGAGGCAATGAGAGAGTTTAAGCTGTCCAGTGTAGTAGGAAGGGTAGTAGTGCAAGTGGTGAGGAGAGTGGACAGCTGTTGGGATATGGCTGTCATGGAGGACACAGATTCCTATTGATTTGAAAGGATATAGGAGAGAGTAGTGGTGATGTTTTGCAGCTGTGCAGTGAGTGCAAGCAGTTGTGAGGACTGATCAGCTTGGGGAGTGGTTAAAAAGGAATGCTTAAACAAATCAAAGAATCCCTTGAGCTATGCAGACACAGAGTCTGAGATTATTGAGGGTTGGGAAGTTATGGAATTTTCCAAAGAGCCAACTTTGTTGGTCAGCAAAGAAAGCTGATCCTTCAAATGAAGATCTTTGGGGGATAGAGGAGTGTGGGTAGACTGTTTGGATTGTGTAGATGATGAGGAATGAGAATGGGATGAGGATGAGGCAGGTGTTTGAGGATGAGATGGAGAGGGAAGGGTTACTTTTGACAGAAGTTCCATAGCCTGGGCAAATGTAATATGGCCCAGCTTGGAAGGGTCAATGGGTCCCTCAGCAGTGGCTGTAGCTGCTTCATCAGGAGAAGGGGTAGAAGATTGTGGCCTTTCAGATGCTGCATGTGTTGCAGCACCTTCATCAAAGCCTGGGGTGGTTCCGCCAGCAGCACCTTGGTTTAGAGGTGCCTCATCATGGGGAGATGCGATGTGCATTTCGACATCAGCAGTGGTGAAACCTGCTGATGGAATTTGCATTTGAGGTGCAGCCTCACCAGAGGGATAATCTGTTCCATGTCGTTCATCAGCTTGGGAGGTTGGTCCTTCAGCAGCTGTTGGGTGTACAACAGCTGTATTATGAGGAGCAGAAGTTGGAGGCTGATCTACTGGATGGTTTAGTCCAGCAGGTTTGGCACCTCGTGCAGACTTAGGTTGTGTAGGAGAAGTATGGAGGGGAGACTGTGTGGACTCAGTGTGGAGTGGAGTGAACTCCTGTCTTCCAATATTCTCAGCCTGTTGGGAGGCTGGAATAGTTGATGCGGTAGTCTCCATATGTACAACTAGCAACCAGAGGGCCTAGGCTGACTCAGGGTAAACTCTTGTTGGAGTAAAGCCTGCTCCAAGTGTGCTGAACCTTCTCCCAAGATATGAGAAGAAGCAGGGTTTGCTTCTTTGTCAACTGACTCCTGTTGAGAGGGGTCGGAGGGGCTAGTTTGGTCTGTTGGTTTCTTTTTGGCTAAGGATTTGCGTCTGTTGTAGGATTTGAGGGATGAGGTGGAGGATTGATGTTGTGGAGAGGTGATGAGGGGTTCTGTTTGGACTGGTGGTGAGACTGGGTCAGAAACAGTTTGGTTGGCCTGTTCCATAGTCTCAGGTTCCACAGAGGCACCAGCCACAAAGGCTTCAGGTTCAACATATGAACCAGGGTGAGAAGCCTGCTCCCCTCAGCCACAGAGGCTGATGGGGCAGACTTGGACTTAGCTGTTTTTGCCTTCTTGCTGACAGGCTCAGCTTGAGTCAATTCCAGGACCCTTTTAACAAATTTGGCCCTGGATAATGCAGAGGGTGAACCTTTAGAAACTCCACCATATTCTCATAACCTTTCCCCACATAGTTTTTGAGCACAGGACATTTAGTCGATTTTAGGGTTCTTTGGAAGTTATAGTAGCAGTATGGAAGACGAAGATGAAACAGTAGAGGGGTATTTATAGGGTTGGAATGTGAGTGGGTATGAGAGAGAAAAGTTTGTGCGGTTGATTTGAAAAGTTCTTTAACGGAAAACGGAACGGTTGTCCTTTTCAGAACAGTTGTCAGACCACTTGAGCCCTTTTTAGTCACTAACACACGTTAACACACAATATCCGCAGTAATTAAGTTAAATAAATACAAAAATTAAGTAACTTAATTGTGAAGAAAGGTAATTAAAACTGATGGTCTAAGCTATTGGTCAAACCTGTGATGAGCAGGGTCAACACAAGCTGTTCATTCTTCAAGCTGTTCCTTCAACCTGTGCAGCTATGCAAGAACAGGTTTTGTTCAATAGCTGACCAGGTTACAAGACAATGTCTTGTATGACAGATTGAGAGAATGAGCAGGTTGGAGGTTTGATCAATAGACCAGGTTTGAGGTGAAAGCTGAAGTTTGTCAAACCTGTTATATGCTCAAGCTGTTCAAGTTTTCAGAAATTGGCTAAGTGTAGAACATGCATAGCCTGTTCTGTCTAAGCTGTTTGGAGAAACTTGAGCAGTGTGAAACATATAATAACTTAGAACATTTAGGACACTTAGTCACTTTTATTTAACATGCGCAGCTTGCTTACAAGATAATTAAACCTGCTTTCATCAAGAGGCTTGGTGAAAATGTCTGCATGTTGTTCATCTGTGGAAATAAAACTTACCTCCACATTACCTTTCTGGATGTGATCCCTGATGAAGTGATGTCTGACGTCTATATGATGTGTTCTGGAATGAAACACTGGATGGATGGAGATAGCTATAGCACTTGTATTATCACACAGAATAGTAGTCTTCCTGTCCATAGTCTTCAAGCTGATGCTGCATCCACAGAATCTGCCAACAGCAGCTTCCAGCAGCAATATACTAAGCTTCAGCAGTGGAAGTAGAAACTGAGTTCTGCTTCTTGCTACACCAACTTATCAACATACCACCAAGGAGTTGACACCCACCTGTTTTGCTTTTTCTATCTAGCAACAGCCTGCAAAATCAGAATCTGAATATCCTGTTAGCTCAAGACTTGAGTCATTGGGATACCAAAGATCCAAACCTGGTGTACCCTTAAGGTATCTGAAGATTCTTTTGACAGCAGCTAGATGTGATTCTTTAGGATCAGTTTGAAACCTAGCACATAAACAAGTATCAAACATAATATCTGGTTTACTAGCAGTTAAATATTGCAAGCTCTCAATCATGCCTCTGTAAGCTGTTACTGAAACAGTTTTCCATAGGCATCTGCATCCAACTTTACATTGGTTGCCATTGGGGTTTTGATAGGAGAACTTTGATCAAATTTAAACTTTTTCAAAAGATCTAAAGTATACTTTATTTGATTTATGAAAATTCCATTAGAGGTTTGTTTAACCTGTAATCCTAAAAAGAAAGTAAGTTCTCCCATCATACTCATTTCATATTTAGATTTCATGAGTAGGGAAAATTTCTTGCATAACTGCTCATTAGTAGAGCCAAATATTATGTCATCCACATAAATTTGAACAAACATAATATGAGACTTCACATTCTTTATGAATAGTGTGGTATCCACTTTACCTCTGGAATAACCATTGCTCATAAGGAAATCAGTTAGAGTGTCAAACCAGGCTCTAGGGGCATGTTTTAGACCATAGAGGGCTTTGTCCAACTTATAGACAAAACCTGGATGATGTTCATTTTCAAAACCTGGTGGCTGCTTGACATAGACTTCTTCTTGTAGCTTTCCATTCAAAAATGCACTCTTCACATCCATTTGGAATACCCTTATGGTCTTATGAGCAGCGTAGGCTAGAAGCAAACGAATTGCTTCTAACCTGGCCACAGGAGCAAATGTTTCATCATAGTCAATGCCTTCTTCCTGTCTGTAGCCTTGAGCAACTAGTCTTGCCTTATTTCTAATGACATGACCTTGCTAATCCATCTTGTTCCTGAAAACCCATTTGGTGCCAATTATTGTTTTTCCTTTAGGAGCAGGGACCAGCTTCCATACTTTGTTTCTCTCAAACTGATTGAGCTCTTCTTGCATGGCAGTGATCCAATTGGCACCTTTAAGTGCTTCATCCACTTTCTTAGGCTCCATCAGGGACACAAAGCTAGTAAACATACAAAAGTTTCCTAAGCTGTCCCATCTTGTTTGCACCCCTTTGTTGATGTCACCAATTATTTGATCATTTAGGTGACACCTGATCCACTTAGGATCTTGCCTTAATGAAGATTCTCCTGAGTTATTTGCATCTTCAATAGGTCCTGTTGAGCAGCTCTCAAGATTTTCAGACTCACCGATGTCTTGAGTCTGTTCATTTGTTGAGCAGGACTCTTCAGTGTTGAACATATCAGCAGAGGATCCAAGAAAATCATCATTGATTGATTCAGCATATGATGTAGTAATTATGTCAGTACACTTATTCACACAGGGTGTATCAACATAGTCATCATCATGCCCATCATCATCAAAGTTGAACTCTCCTGAAACTGATTCAGGATCAGCTTTGATAGAAGCAATCCTAGACTCTTCAAAGGTGACATTGATAGATTCATCTATCACCATTCTTTTGTTGTTGTATACTCTGTAGGCTTTGGAGATAGTAGAATATCCAATAAACACTCCTTCATCAGGTTTAGGTTCAAATATTTCCAGATGGTCCATCTGATTCAATATGAAGCAGGGACATCCAAACACATGGAAATAACTAATGTTTGGCCTTCTCCCTTTGATTAACTCATAGGGAGTCTTGTTGAACCTTTTCACCAGCTTGAAGAGTTCCATATCCTTCTGTGGATCCCTGTACATTGTCACGAAATGTGACTTTTGGCCCTTTTTTAGGCCTGAGATCACTCGGCAGGTCCTTACAACCTTTCATATGTCCTGAGCAGCCACTATCCAAGTACCAAACCTGGGATGGTTGTTTTTCCTGCAGAGTGTCATGGGAAAATATTAGTTATTTTTAGGGGAACTCATCATAGGGATGAGTTCTCCTACTTCATCAACATTTATTGATGGACCAAAGATATCCACACTAATATTCCCTATTTGGATTGTATCAGTTTGTATACTATCCTCATTGACTATGTTACTTCCAACACTAATTGTTTTTGCAATGAAGGAATTAGCAGAGTCAACAGGCCTCATGTCCCCAGTTTCAGGACAGTCCTTGGCCATATGTGTCTTCTTCCCACACTTATAGCATTTTCTCTTTTTAGCCTTTTTGGAAGAAGAACTTCCAGAAACATATTCTGAATTATTTTTGTTGATCCTGTCAGCAGGTTTAGCAAACTTATTACTATTTTTAGAAGAATCAACAGTTTGGCTGGAAGGCACAATGGCAACAGCTTTGCCTGTATCTTCTTTCCTCTTTTTGGGAGGACATACATCAAATACAGGAAGTTTGATTGGCCTTTGACCTTCCACAAGTTTGGAAACTTATTCCCAAATTTCTCAGGTTGAGCAATGGCTTTGCCTTTGCCCTTTCTGAGATGTGACTGATGTTGCCTATCAACATGATCACTGCTTTTGGTTTTGAAAGACTTACCTTCATTTATAACCAATTTTCCACTATGATTTAAAAACTTATTTGAAACCACAGAAGATTACTTTCAACATGAGACTTACCCCTGTTGAAAGCAGGCTGCTTACCTTTTGAATACGTTTTCTTAATATGGTCAGCATCAAAAGGATTGACAGGTCTCTTCCCATCAGCTTTAGACCCAAAACCTGTTGTCTTAACAGGTTTCGTGTCCACAGCTGCAGCTTGGGCTTGTTTTCATTTCTTTTGCTTGTGTGAACCTGCAGAGCACAGAGCAGGCTGATTTGATGGAGAACACATTACATCATCAGGTTTTGGAGCTTTTTCACACAAGCTGTCAGTATGTTGAGGCCTGACAAACCTATTAATTTGTTGAGACTAGCTTACCATTTACTTTCTGGATGAAAGTGCTGGGAAGCTCACCAAGAGTGGATAAGTCATTTTTCAGATTATTTATCTCAACAATAGAAGTTGCTTTGTCAAGATCCCCTCCAAGATAGGCTTGGATTTGTGTAGGGATCTGTTGACTGATACAATGGCTGACTTTTTGTGCAGATTGGCACCAAGAGTCAACAATCTTTTGAAGCTTTGCATGTTTTATGTCTGTTTCTCTCTTTTCTTCTAATAAAATGGAATTTATGTGTTTTAATTCATCAAGTTTAGTTTCCAACTTATGGAAACTATCCAGTTTACTAGTTTTTATGTCAAGATCAGTTTTAAGCTTAGAGATTTCAGACAGTAAAACATTGTGCTTCTCAACAGCAGCTTTTAAATCAACAAGCATATATTCAAACATTTTTACTTTTTCATCAGAACTGTAAGCCATAAAATTTTGTACCTTGTACATCATTGTGGGATTCCAGTTCTCTAAGTTGCTGAAGGCTTCAGCTTCAGCCAGGTCTTGTTTGAAGTTGCTAGTTGATGGGACATCAGTGTTGGCCATTAAACATTTGTTGTCTTCTTCATCTGAAGATGAGTCAGATTCCTCCTAATCACATGTCTCAGCCATGAGTCCCTTTTGCTTGTTTGAAGCCACTGAGTTTTCCAACTTCTTCAGCTTAGCCATGGCCATAAGGTACTTAACCCTGTAGCCATCGTCCCTGTTTGACTTCAATGGTTTGGATGATTGACCAACAGCTTTAGACACACAGTCAGCAGCTATATGGCCAGTCTTGCCACATTTAAAGCACTCAACCTTAGTTTTATCAAATGCCTTCTTTTTTATGGCATTTGAGTTCCTCTGCAGCATTCTTCCACCAAACCTCTTCTTGTTGAACTATTTAACAAGCATTGCAATCATTTGCTCATCATCTAGTTCAGCAAGATCTTCACAGTCTTCCTCTTCAGACATCTCTTCCCTTTCATCATCAGTCTGTTGATCAGATTGTGTGAACACATCACATACCTGACCAACAGGTTGTCTCATGCTGACCACTAAGGCACCACCTCTCTTAGACATTTCCAAGGCATTTCTTTTCTATTGCCTTGACTGCTCATCATTTAGTAAGGATCCATACAGATTTACAAGATCCATAACTTTGATGGTACCTGAAATTCTCAAGATAGTAGAAAAATAGTTCCATTCTTCAGGCAGGATGTCCAAGAACTTTTTCACCAGAGTTAAGCTGTCCTTTGTGATCCCAACAGGTTTGAGATCATTGATAAGAGCAGTGAACCTGGTATAGGTTTCTATGAGAGACTCCTTTGGTTTTTCAAAGAAGAGTTCATACTGTCTAACAAGCTTGTTAATCCTGTTATCCAGTGTGATTGTAGGACCATCATAGACGGTACACAAAGTATCCCACATCTCCTTTGCAGTTTTCATTTTCTCAACCTGTTTGAACACATCATCAGGAAGAGAAATGACCAGGTTATTCCTGGCTTTTGCATCAAGAGCAACCAGCCTTTTGTCTTCATCAGACCATTGAGCTTTGGCCTTCTCAAAAGTTCTGATCTTAGGGGCGGCTCCTTCAACAGCAGGAATGATGGTAGTAACAGAAGTTGGCACATAGGGACCTTCCATTACAATCTCTGGTTGTTGTACATCCAGATTCTCTAAGTAGAGCATCATTCTGCACTTCCAACCAGAGAAGGTTTGATGATTGAATTTGGGGTGTTTGGCCATAGATCCATTGTCATAGTAAGAGGAGGAACTGGCAGCACTGTTGTCCATGGGAAAATAGGGAGAATGAGAGATCTAGAGTTAACACACACTCTATCTTCTCTGATACCAGTTGTAGGTCCCAAAAGGTTTCCCTAGCGAATTGTTCTAAGCTGTAGAGAGGGGGGGTGTGAATACAAAAATTTAAAACTCAACACTCTTTTCTCAATGTTTGTGTATACTATGAACAAGTGTTAATTACAAACAAGCTTGACTGCGGAAAGGTTCAAGCTGAGATGACAGATACAACAGATGTTCAAATAATCTAAGACACAGCGATACTAGATACAATGAATACACTCACTTAGATGAACTCACTGATTTTACAAGACACAGATGGACAGCTTGAATGTGAACAGCTTAGACACACGTTACTGTTTTATTCAAGCAGACTTGCATGCATGGAAAAACACACTTCAATGCACAATCTGATTTCTCACTCTTGGTTATCTCACAATCCTTAGAAGCCTCCTTTTATACTCTCAATGAGAATTTTAGTGAAGCTTCTTCATTGGACGTTAAGATAGTGGGATGTCTTTCCAAAAAGACAAAACAACTTTTCTGCACATTCTGATAAAGTAGACTTGTCTTCATGTGGCAGAATCTTTGTCTTTTTCTTTTTGTCTCTGTTGCATAAGGCTTTAACCAAAAGAGGAATGTCAACTTTGCAGCTTTCTTCTTTTGGCCTTTTTGATATAACAAAATGCTCCGTCACTCATTTCAAATATCCTCTTTGTCTTCATGTAACAGAACAGCGTAGGCAGCTTTGGCAGTTTCTGTTTTCCACTTTGTCTTCGACTTGTAAACTGATCTGGTAGTCAAAAACAATACATGAGGACTTGGAAACATATTCCATGAAGTGTTTGGCCTGTTCACAAAGAACAGAACACTTACAATCTGTCCAAGCTGCTAAATAGAATAGAGTAGCGTAGCGTAGACAGTTTATGTCCAGCCTGTTCAGCAGACAGAATAGCTTAGACAATCTGCCTTTGTTGCAACGAATGCAACAGGGTAAACAGCTTTAGCTGATATTGCAAATCACTTTTCAGGTTTCAATAAGGCATTAACAGGCCTTAAATTATACCTTCAAGTGCATCAAACAAGTTTGATTAAAAATCTCCCCCTAAGATGTAGAACATGTTTGACTGAGGCCTTTTTGTGCCTAACAATGTCTCTAACATAGAAATTAAGACCTTTGGTCATACATGTAAGTTAGTTACACATATGACATTTTCCTGATTATTTTATTAGCTATTAGGATTTCCTTCGTGTATTATGCCTACCAACACATCAGATAAGAAAGTGTATATCACTTAGAAATTAAGGTGCATTATGTGTGAAAGCTCAACACTTAGAGTTTGTTTAGACGGTGCTAGTTTTCGTCACTTTGAACCTATGATTCGAAGACTTAACTCATTTTTCGATATTCTCTTTTTTTTAAAAATTTTTATGATTTTCTCTCTTTTTCCTTTTGTTATTCATTTTTTAAGATAAGCAAATAAACTAACCTACTAACTTACTATAAAAGGAAATAAAATCTACTAAGCTACTAACTTACTTTTAAAAAAAGAGAAAAACTACTAAGGTCAAGTTACTCTGGATTACGCATACTATTTAGTTGAACTAACAACTCAAAGCGTGACTTATCAAATGCTTTAGTGAATAAGATTCGCATAGTTGTTATTACCAACATTGTTATATCAATTACCACACTTTACCCTTTTCCCGAAAGAGTCCTCAAGTTGGTCTAAGGACCCAAACAGCAAGCCTGCTGTTTAGCCCTTTCTACCCCTGTCCTATGTCAAGATCTACCACTATCCTCAAACCATTTATTGTTTGAACCTGTAGCTAACTCCTGCACACTAAACAAGACAAGTTAGTTATCACGGGGAACCCAAGCCATTACTAACTTGGTAATACCGTTCTCATCCACAAACGTGAATTCTTTCAAATACCCATTTCTCCTTTCAGGTGACTTGGGCTTTTTATCAAGATTAGGTTATGGATTCAAGTGAATAACATCCACTCTCGACCTTTGGGTAGGTCTTTGCTATTCAGCCCTTGAATAATTTCTATTCCAATACATCTCAGTTTGATAATTCTGGGCTCTACCTGGTGTCTTATGTCTATTGGGAGAATTAGACCTAACTAGAGTGTGACTCCTCTTAGGTGTGTTATTCCTAATGATGGATTGGGGGCCAGACATTGATTGACTAGGGGGTTTATTCATTGAATTATTCCTAAATCCGTCATTTTGTCTGAGAGACACCGGTGGTTGTCGACTACCTAGACGTGACATCACAATTGAGTTCTTCTCAGAAATTTGAGAACTACTCCAACTCGTATCACTAGGCATTGTCTTTAAGGTTTGCTGCTCTTGTTTCCCTATGTTTAGTGAAGACTCTGACTTCTTGTAGGGACAACCTGATGCAACATGTCCTTTCTCATGAAACTTAAAGCAAGACATCTTGTCAATAGATTTCTTATAGGCACTCTTTGACCTAGGTGTCTTACTAATGCTCTGATTGTTTATATTAACAGCTTGGTTTAACTCCTCTTTGTTATTAATACTTACAGTCTTATCTTCTTCTAGTTTTGGCTTACAACTAGACTGCACACACTGTACCATTTTCCTAACCTGAGGAGTAGTGGAAGATACTTTAGAAGACTCAGTTACCTTGACTACCTCTGATTTAACCGTATCCTTGGTCTTATCCTGAGGAGTAGGTACATGGTTGATATTTGCCTCAGCAACCTTAGCCTTAGACTCAACTAATTCCATATCTTTAATAGAAATCTCTGGTCAGTGACTCTACATGCTCATAAATTAGTTCATTCCTGACACTTTGTTCAATATGTTTGTGATTTAGAACTATCAAATCTTGAGCATCATTTCTCAGTTTGGCCTTAAGATCTTTCTTAATGTCTAATAAATTAGCATTATCTGATTTTAACGATTGAATTTGAGCAGTCATAGATGAATGTGTTTCTAGTACTAAATTCAATTTATCATTCAAAGTAATACATAGAACACAAAAATCATGAAAAGTAGAAAAGTTTAGAATTACCTTTTTCCGATCAGATTTGATGTTGGCCATCTGAGCTGCAAACTCCAAAGTAGTGAGCTCCTCAGTAATTTCCAGCACCAAAGGATCTGAATCAGACTGTTGCGTATCCTGTTTCTTTTCCTCTCCTGCTCCCATATCCGTTTCTGTCACTTCGGCCATGAAAGCCCTAGTATTCGCCTCTGGATGTGTATTCCAATCATATGTGCCATCTACCTGTTTGTTAGACCTTACATTAGTAAGTAAAGCAGCTACTGAACCATGATTCCCTGAATTGGCTGAATACTGACGTCCCGAGTTCTGATGATTATCCTTCTTAGGTCTTTGACACTCGCTCGCAAAGTGTCCCAACCCCTAACAGTTATAACACCTAACTTCTGACTTATCGGATCCAACATTGTTCACACTTAAATTTTATCCCGTTCTTTTCATGAACCTCTTCAATCACTGTGTGACCATAGCCATTTGCCATTGTAGGTCCATTTGTTCCAAGTCATCCGGATCCACCTGATCATAATATTCTTCCCATAAAGCTGGATCATTTATTTTCCCTTGAATACAATTTTCGTAAGCTGCTACGAACGATGCTAGAAGCTTCAGTTGCTCCTCTGCAGTTTTAGCACTCATAGGCGTGTTTGTGTATCCCTGAGACGATGATCCTGAAGTAGATGTCTCCGGCTGAACATCCGAATTTGAAAAACCCAAAAAGGCCCTACCATAAGATTCTTTTGCTTCCCTTGGTATGCCCTCTTGTTCTCCAGAATAAAACACTGTGGCTTCAAACTTAGATACACTAGAATTAGATGGTTAAGATTTACCAAAGTACATCTCAGGATCTTGTACCTGATCATACTCCGTCTCCTTCTTCTGTATCTTGAAGTTGTAGGCCCTCAACGTCCCGATTACTCCTTCCAGAGTTAGAGTTTCAAATTTTTCTTCATCATGCTTTATCAGTGCAGTGTACATCTCCCACTTTGCTGGTAAAGCATCTAGAAGTTTCTCTATCTTCTCAGTCTCTTGATACTCAACAATGTGATTATCAAGTTCTGTCAGTAGGCGATAGAATCTAGTAATCGTTTCATCCAAGGTCTCATTCTTCAGGGCCTTGAATATTGCAAATTGTTGTTTTAACATCTCCGTCCTCCCTTTTCTTATCCAAGGATTTCCTTCACATCTCTTCTCTAACGCTTCCCAGAGCTGTTTAGAAGTTCCTTGATTTCTCAAGGTGTGTAGAATTTCTTGAGGTAACGCCATTCGGATAATCGAGAATTCTCGGTTCTCGGCCTCATAAAGTTTCTTATCATCATCCTTCATATTTTGATATGTTAAGACTCTTTGACGGCCCTCTAACTCTTGCGTAGGTGGAATATAACCTTCATTGATACAAATCCACATGTGCATATCGTTGAAACGAGCAAAATCAGCAAACCTATCCTTCCAGCAATACTAGTCTTCCAACTTCATCAATTTTGGCAGAGAATTTCCCTTGCCGACCTCATGATGATCTTTTTCAATGAATTTTTGCAAATTTGACATCTTGTCCAAACTTTTTGTTTTCGAACTTATATAATTTAATTTAAAATTAATTTAATATAAATTCTTTCGATCTTAGGTAAGTTTGAATTAATTTAATCTTAAATTCGTTTGAAATTAAATTTAAATTTATGTAAGTTCGAGATCAACAAATTACTGACTGACAAGTTCGAAAAACTCTGACAAGTTCGAAGTACTGACAAGTTCGAATAGTGCTTAATTTTCTGAAAAGTTTGAAATCTGACAAATTCAATGCTTGCAAATTTGAATCTCAGCCAAATTCGAAGGAAGCCCTAAATTAAGTTCGAGAGGAGCGTATTTCTGACAAGTTCGAATGAACCCTAATACCCCCTATGTTCAAGCGCCGCAAGTTCGAGAAACGGCCAAAACCTCGATTTTTGAAAGTTTTCATATTAAACCAATGTTTTTAAGGGTCAAAACAATGATTTCGACTGAAAAAGTGAACTAATAAGAATTTTTCTCCGTAACTTTGCTTGAATAACTCGAAAACCTTATGAAAAACATGATTTTTCCGTCACAAACGCCAAGAAACCAAGATTGTTTAAGATGAACGCGAAAAACACGATGAACACCCTTATGGCTCTGATACCACTTGTAAGATCACCTACCTACGGATCCAATCTTGACGCGACACCGTCCAACGAGTGCGGAATCCTCGTTAGTGGCTTAACAGATTGATCACACAGACGAAACACGGAGACCAACACGACGATAGGCGTAAACACGAACGTCCCGACACATGATTCTCTCCAAGAACACTCTGATTATACTCTGCAAACACTCACAAGTTCGTAATCGCCTCGAACACTGATTTCTGCAAAGATCAGTTCACCCGGATGCTCTGTTTGCTCTCAAGTTCGACAGAACCTCTGAGCCATCAAAGATCACTTAATTCACAAAGATAAGTTTATTAAATAGCCGATAAGTTCGTGAAGACGCTCCTCACGAACTTATTCTAATAAGTTCGTGTAGACGCTCCTCTTGAACTTATATTTGAACTTATTCTAGAACTTATCTTTGAACTTGTTCTAGAACTTATCTTTGAACTTGTTCTAGAAGTTATTCTCGAATTTATTCTAGAACTTAATCTAGAACTTATTCTAGAACTTATTCTAGAACTTAATCTAGAACTTATTTCTAGAACTTATTCTAGAACTTATTTCTAGAACTTATTCTAGAACTTAATCTTCAACTTATTTCTAGAACTTATTCTAGAACTTATTATGATAGTCTTGAACTTACCATGCAAATGTAAACATCATACACAATCATGATTTCAATAACAAAACTAGACAGCTGTCGTCACACCAGATGTACCAACAGACTCCCCCTTGACGATAGCTTCTAGTTGTTGTTCACTGATCGTAATAGACTATCAGATTCAGAGACTATGAATACCGAAACTAGACAGCCTTTGTCACATCGGGTGTATCAACAATTGTTTGAAACATAAAGTTGATGATTCTGATCTTAAACTTAAGTATCTTTTAATGATAAACAAAGGCAAAGATAAAATAATTGAAAATCTTCCGATCAAGGTTTACACTGATGAATCTTCGAAATCAAAATTTTCAAAAGTTTCTGAAAATACTGGTTATTCTTATCAGAAAACATCTTCACTTGAAAAACACCAAGTATTATTAGAAACAGGCTAGAACCAGATACATTTTCAGAAAGAAGAGTTTGCAAAATTCTAATCATTCAAATTCAAGTTTCTTTTGTAATTCAGATATTCAATTACTGTAAGGAACTTGCTTTCTGAATTTGAGAGAGAAGCATAGAGTTATAATATGCAATGGGTACCTAAATCAAAGTACCAGTGGGTAACAAAACCCGTTTTGAGATGGGTATCCAAAAGTGCTAACAAGTCTGGATCTAAATCGGTTTGGATACCAAAGACATCTTTATTTTTGCAGATCAAAAGGTTTCTACTCACAACAAAGAAGTACCCGGGATTCAATTCAAAAGGCTCCTGTTCATTTCAGTTCAGGACATGTTCTACAATTCAATGGCTTCTACACACTACAGAGAAGAACTTGAGCTTAATTTCAAAGGCTTCTACTCACATCAGGGTAGAACCCGGACTTCAATGGAAATGGTTTCTGTTCATATCAGTGCGGAACCTGATTTTCACTGAAATGGCTCCTGCTCATTTCAGTTCAGGACCAGAGCCTTAGTGAAATGGCTTTTATACTTCTCAGTACAGAACCCGAGGTAAAGGCTTTCAGTTACATCAGACTTAAACTCGAGCTTTCTGTTGGTACACCCTGTTTGACGATAGCCGTCTAGATATGTAATAGATAGTCATATATAATAGATGAGGCTTTATTAATACAAGTCACGTGTGTTTGATTGAATTTGATGTCTACACTTGCATGTTAAGTTCTAGATTGTAAAGATAAGTTCTTGAGTGTAAAAATAAGTTCTTGAATGTGAAAATAAGTTCTTAAGGCTAAAGCCACGAACTTAAGTCACACCATACGAACTTAAGTAGCCTAAGTAAAAAATCAGTATATATGTAAACTGATCTTTTACTTTACTTTGATGTTGTAATTTCATTTCAGCAAAATGAATTGTAAAAATATATAGTGATAATTATAAAATCAGCTTAGACTGATTATTGCAAATATGGGGAGATTGTTAGGCACAAAAAGGCCTCAGTCAAACGTGTTCTACATCTTAGGGGGTGATTTTTAATCAAACTTGTTTGATGCACTTGAAGGTATAATTTAAGGCCTGTTAACGCCTTATCGAAACCTGAAAAGTGATTTGCAATATCAGCTAAAGTTGTTACCCTGTTGCATTTGTTGCAACAAAGGCAGATTGTCCAAGCTATTCTATCTGCGGAACAGGCTGGACATAAACTGTCTACGCTGCTCTATTCTTTTAAGCAGTTTGGACAGATTGTAAGTATTCTGTTCTTTGTGAACGTGCCAAACACTTCATGGAATATGTTTCCAAGTCCTCATGTATTGTTTTTTACTACAAGATCAGTTTACTAGTCGAAGACAAAGTGGAAAACAGAGACTGCCAAAGCTGCCTACACTGTTCTGTTACATGAAGACAAAGAGGATATTTGAAATGGGTGACAGACCATTTCTTATATAAAAAAGGCCCTTACAAAAGAAGAAAGATGCAAAGTTGACATTCCTCTTTTGGTTAAAGCCTTATGCAACAGAGACAAAAAGAAAAAGACAAAGATTCTGCCACATGAAGACAAGTCTACTTTATTAGAATGTGCAGAAAAGTTGTTTTGTCTTTTTGGAAAGACATCCCACTATCTCAATGTCCAATGAAAAAGCTTCACTGAGATTCTCAGTGAGAGTATAAAAGGAAGTTTCTAAGGATTATGAGAAAACCAAGAGTGAGAAATCAGATCGTGCATTGAAGTGTGTTTTTCCATGCATGCAAGTCTGCTTGAATAAAACAGTAACGTGTGTCTAAGTTGTTCACACTCAAGCTGTCCATCTGTGTCTTGTAAAATCAGTAAGTTCATCTAAGTGAGTGTATTCATTGTATCTAGAAACATCAAAATACATCTTAAACAAAGAAAAGAAAAAGGTTTTGAAAAGAAAAGAATGTCAAAACAAGTCGCTTTGTTGTACGTAAGTACAGACCTGTCACCGCTGGTTTGACTTAAGCTAGCAAGATAAGTCACTTTGTTGTACGTAAGTACAAACCTGTCACCGGTGTCTTGCTAACTTAAAAGAAACTCTAAGACAAACTAAGACACTCTGCTGTATGTAAATACAGAACTGTGTCCGACGTTTGCCTTTTAAAGGAAATTTGCAATACAGAAAAGTTATAATCATTGTGTGTCTGCCTTGATCATAGAAGTATATCTAAGTATGGGACACGTAAGATAGTTTCTTGATAAATAAAAAGGCCAAGGGAATTTCCAAAGTGTTAATTGTTTAAATGGAAAATCATAACGACAATCGACTTGGAATATATATCACGACAAACAACCAAAGGAATAAAATATTCCTAAGTGTGAAAATGAAATACTGAAAGTGCGTTTGACACCGCTATCTGATTGAACCTTCTTTGACTTTCTCGCAAAAATATTCTGTTGGTATAATTCGTAATTTTTAAAGTACTTTTGAGTAGTTTTAATTTTATTTACTTTATTTTATTTTATTTTATTTATTTTAAATGGATAAAGGTCAAAGTTACTAGGATGCATTCTAGTTGGAAAAACAAAATTTGCGTGATTGAAAACGTTGAAAAATTGTTGTTGCTAAAAGTGAAGGGTTCCGGGATAGATTGAAAAAGTTAAAAATTGTTCAAAGTTTTTCAAAACTTATGATTTTGTGACTATTGATCGAAGATATCGACTGTCTCTCTCGAACTTAATTCTAGTGTTTGGTCTACCTTCAAAACCATCAAAGAATGTAAGTTAGGAGAGTTTCATTACATTTTTATCGTTGAATAATGGATTTGGATGTCCGGATAACATTTTATGACTTGTTTCATGTGTTGATTAAGTCTATACAGTGTTAGAATTGGAGTTTTAACAGAAGTACAGATTCTTCAGTTGACAAATGCGATTCGTGAACTTCAACATCTTAATGCCCAGTTAGATCAGACAGAGACTGAACAGCAGTAGCAGATTGCAAATCTGGAGGCTATACTAGAGGAATAATTGAAAGATCGTCCATCTCAGGGGGGGAAATTGTAGAGAAGTCAAAGAAGATGGTCCGAATACTGAGCTGGCAGATCTTTCAAGACAACAATTTGCTCAGATTGCGTATCCTTAGGGGGAGTCGGTTTTCATAGTCGCTGACAAGGGAAAAGACAAGGATTCAGATGTGACACCCATGCCACAATAACCACCATTTACAATACACCTAGGATTAATCACCAAACACATGATTACATAATGATCTGAATACTTAATTAAAGTGCGGAAGCATTAAGGTACATAATAAAAATAATACAACAGTTTGAAACACCCTACGGTGCTATAAGGTTTCATGTCTAAGTCTACATACTCAATACATTACATCACCCCAAATTTATTACAACAACATTTCCATAAATCTGTTACAAAATAAGCAGTAGATATCTTCAAACACTTCAACAGATGACCTAGCTAGAAGGTCCCGCAGCGGATTTCCCTTTTCCTGTAAAAATTCAACAACTGAGGGGTAACCGAATGCTTAGTGAATACCAATGATTTTACACATTCCACAAATCCTTATAATGCCCCCCCAAGAGTAACACCGGTAACACATACTGTATACTCCCCACGTACTCAAAGTACGCAAAACCGAGCCGCAGCTCATTCGAGATGACACACGGCATAAGAAAAACCAACCATCTGAGGCAGACATAACATCGGGGATGACTTACTGTGTATCCTGACCACAGAGGTGTCAAACTCTTGGTCATATAGCACAGTAACATCAGAGTACAGATGCGACCCGCAGGTCCATCAATAAGATGCACAACAAAAAAACGGACATGCAACAAGTATGAATGTGAATCAACATATACGCAAGTTAGTAGAGTGCCAAACGAAAGTGAAACAACATGCCTCAGCAGCCAAAGCAAACATAAAGTTGATGCAGACATGTTAAAGTCAAAGGTACTCACAGTGGGTGCGTTAGTTAATTTCAGTTAATTATATTTCTCCTCGGGCTTTCAACCGGATCCACAAAGTACCCCACTGTGGGTTAAACAACACCACAAGGGACCTGTTAAGTTAGTTGTAACCAAATATTGTGTCAATAACTGTTTAATTTCATAAAACTTAAATTTTATAAGTTTTGCAATATTTGACCCGAAATTCGAATCCATGCCCGAATTCGGACCCCACCCGAATTCGGACCATAGTCAAGTTCGGGCCCCATGTCAAGTTCGGACCCATGTCAAGTTCGGATCCCATGTCAAGTTCGAACCACATATAATTTTGGGCCCATCCGAATTCGGACTCCAACCGAATTCCAACACTTAGAAATTATTTTCTGTTTTAAATATCTGAGGTTCGGACCTCATCCGAATTCGGACCAGATCCGAGTTCATCTCGGATCCGAATTCGGACCATCCGAGTTCTTATTTGTGCAGTTTATATATTTTCCAGATTTATTTCAGTCCTTTTTGTACTTATTCAATGTTCGAAAATAATGTATGCCAACTTTCATACACTTATTTTCAACACTTTTAACACTAATATTAACACTTTTAGTCCCAAATCAAACCTCCTTTTTGACCATTTTCATCAACCATTGAACACACACACTAAAACACACACCAAAATTCCAAACTTATACTTATAGGTTGATTCAGAAGCTGAAATTCAGTATATAACATCTTATACACTAGATTTAAACGAATCTACAACTTGATCATACATGCATTAACATCTTCAACACCAAATCAGTGATTCGGTTTTACTCTCAAAACCGAACCCAAAACCATAATTGTCGAAGTGTTGGTGAAATGTTTACCTTAATTCGTTGATTGCAGTAGTAATAGTTCCTTGTATGCAACCTTGATTCCAATTTTCAGCCTTTAAGTCCAACTTTTTGTTCTTCTTGATTTGTTTAGAGATAGAGAGAGCCGAGAGATATGAGTTTTTAGAGAGAGAGTGTGTGCTTGGTGAAATGAAATGAATGAAGACTTTCCATCCTTTTATTCCACACTTTCGACTCTTGACTCATTTAGTCCCTCCACTTATCCGGTTCCATTAAATACTCATTTTATAAAATAAAGAATTCTATCTTTATTTTATTATCCTTAATATTTGTTAACAATTATATTTACTTAATAGATTGAAATTCTAAATTTCCAAATAATGCAACCAACTTTATAATTAATCCAAATTTTAACTCAACTTTCATAATCCAACTTAAATTATATTAATTTAAAAATTCAACTAATTAAACCTCAATTAAATCATTTTAATTCTTAGGATGTTACAGCATGGGCTCTACCATGCTCAAACTTCGTCCTCGAAGTTATTTGGATCCAAACATTTGCGGATATTTCTTCAACATCTCTGCCTTTGTCTCCGAAGTGTGATTCACTCCTTTGTGATGCTTCCAGCGTACCAGCACCATTTCTATCTCTTTGCTTCGTAACTTCTTTACGTTGGTATCTAAGACTCACTCCGGCTCTTCCACATATCGGATCCTTTCATCATTCTGCAGCTCAGTATGATCGGCCGAATCTTCGTTACCGGTAGTGAATGACTTTCGTAGATTTCCAGCATGGAACACCAGGTGTATGCCCGACATCTCTTCAGGCAACTCCAAACGGTACGACTGATTTCCAACTTTCTCGGAAATCTTGAACGGCCCAACAAATCTCGGAGCCAACTTGCCTCTCTTTACAAAACGAGTAACACCTCTCATTGGTGATACTTTCAGATATACCCAATCATTTACCTCAAAGTTGATTGGCTTGTGCTATCTATCGTGATAACTTTTCTGACGATCCTGGGCCGCTTTCATGTTCTGTCGCACCAACTGTATCTTCTCATTTGTCTCGTGTAACAATGTCGGTCCAGTAATCGGCATTTCTCCAGTTTCTCTCCAACACGTAGGAGTCCTACACCTTCTTCCATATAATGCCTCAAAAGGTTCTTTCTTAATCGTTGTGTGATAACTGTTATTATACGAAAACTCTATCAATGGCAAATGATCGTCGCAATTGCCACCGAGATCCAATACACATGATCTCATCATATTCTCCAAGGTAAGGATGGTCCTTTCACTTTGGCCATCGGTTTGCGGACGATAGGCCGTGCTCATCGCAATCCTCGTTCCCAACCCTTCTTGCAATGCCGACCAAAAGTTTGAAGTAAATCGGCTGTCCCGATCTGATACAATAGACTTTGGTACTCCGTGTCTAGAAACGATCTCATCCATGTAAATCTGAGCCAACCTTTCCAATGAATAACTTTCCCGAATCGGTATAAAGTGTGCCGTCTTGGTCAATCTATCAACAATTACCCACACCGCATCGTGTTGGCGCCTAGTTTTCGGCAACTTCGTGACAAAATCCATAGTGATGTGTTCCCACTTCCATTCCGGAACGGGAAGTGGTTGCAGACTGCCGTAGGGTTGCTGATGTTCGGCTTTCACTAGCCGACAAGTCCTACATCTTTCAACATACTGGCCTATATCTTTCTTCAATCCCGGCCACCAAAAATCTGCTTTCAACTCGTTGTACATCTTTGTGCTCCCGGGATGTACAGAAAATTAAGATTGATGTGCCTCTTCAATAATCACCTTTCTCATGCCCCCAAACTTTTGAACCCAGATTCTTCCATACACACCTTTCAGTCCCGACTCACTTGTTTCCATTATCTTCATCTGTACCCTTATATCCTCAGCATCAATGTTTTCTTCCTTTTAAGCTTCCTCTTGAGCGGGTTTAATATCATCAATAATCGTGGAAGTTAACATTGTAGACGTCGTCATATAACAACAATCCTTAGAGTAAGCTTTGCGACTCAAAGCATCGGCTACCACGTTAGCCTTTCCGGGATGATAAAGGATTTCACAATCATAATCCTTTATAAGTTCCATCGAACGTCTCTGCCTCATATTAAGCTCTTTCTGACTAAAGATAAATTTCAAACTCTTATGGTCCGTATACAGTCGACACTTAGTTCCATACAGATAATATCTCCACAACTTTAATGCAAACGTAACGGTTGCTAACTCCAAATCGTGAGTCGAATAATCCTTCTCGTGCTTCTTTAACTGTCTCGAGGCATACACAATTACTTTCCCGCGTTGTATCAGTACAACACCTAACCCCAGCCTCGAAGCATCTGTGTATACCACAAAATCATCATTGCCCTGTAGTAGAGCAAGTATCGGCGCTTCACTTAATGTCTTCTTCAAAATCTCAAAAGCTTCTTGTTGCACAGTTTCCCAAACAAACGGTGCATTCTTCTTCATTAATGCAGTCAAAGGACTGCAATCTTTGAAAAGTCCTTAATAAATCTTGGAAGACGATTCTTATGCTGAGCTGTTTGCAAAAACTATCAGAAATGAGGCTCGTTCTGGAAGATTTAAGAAGTTAATCTAAGAGTTGGTAGAAGAGCTGTGGTTCAAATAAGAATAAATCCTCTTACTGGTAGGACATGGACTAAGTTTGGCTACAAACCGGTGAGGACAGCAAAACTGGAGAGGCAGTCATGGATAACAAAGAAGAAAATGTGATTTTGGTATTCATAGAGTAATGAATATCTACTAGAAGCTGTCGTCAATGGGGAGTCTGTTGATACACTCGATGTGACAATAGGTGTCTAGTTTCGGTATTCATAGTCTCAGAATCTGATAGTCTATTACGATCAATGAACAACAACTAGAAGTTATCGTCAAGGGGGAGTCTGTTGGCACATCCGGTGTGACGACAACAGTCTAGTTTTGTTATTGATATCATGATTGTGTATGATGTTTACATTTGCATGGTAAGTTCTAGACTATCATAATAAGTTCTAGAATAAATTCTTGAAATAAGTTCTAGATTCAGTTCTAGAAATAAGTTCTAGAATAAGTTCTAGAATAAGTTCTAGAAATAAGTTATAGAATAAGTTCTAGAATAAGTTCTAGATTAAGTTCTAGAATAAGTTCTAGAATAAGTTCTAGAAGAAGTTCAAAGATAAGTTCTAGAACAAGTTCAAAGATAAGTTCAAGAAGAGCGTCTACACGAACTTATGAGAATAAGTTCATGAGGAGCGTCTTCACGAACTTATCGGCTATTTAATGAAGTTAACCCTTTTTTTGTGAATTAAGTGATCTTTGATGGCTCAGAGGTTCTGTCGAACACTGATTTCTGCAAAGATCAGTTCACTCGGATGCTCTGCTTGCTCTCAAGTTCGACTGAACCTCTGAGCCATCAAAGATCACTTAATTCACAAAGATAAGTTTATTATATAGCCGATAAGTTCGTGAAGACGCTCTTCACGAACATATTCTCATAAGTTCGTGTAGACGCTCCTCTTGAACTTATCTTTGAACTTATTCTAGAACTTATCTTTGAACTTGTTCTAGAACTTATATTTAAACTTGTTCTAGAACTTATTCTAGAACTTATTCTAGAACTTATTCTAGAACTTATTTCTAGAACTTATTCTAGAACTTATTTCTAGAACTTATTATAGAACTTATTCTAGAACTTATTTCTATAACTTATTCTAGAACTTAATCTAGAACTTATTTCTAGAACTTATTATGATAGTCTAGAACTTACCATGCAAATGTAAACATCATACACAATCATGATATCAATAACAAAACTAGACTGCTGTCGTCATACCGGATGTACCAACAACAATCATTAGAATTATTAACTTCTGATTCATTTGAAGAAGGAGAAACATAAAGATTAAGTATTTGATCTTCTAATCCTTTGATGATGACCAAATCTGAATTTCTATCATTATCAAATGATTGGTAATCAGTTTTGAAAGATTGTTTCTTAATTAAGAACACCTTTCTTTCATCTTGAAATAATTTAGATTTCGCTTTGAAATCTTGTTCTTTAAGTAAGAACTCATTTCTTTCCTTCTCAAGTAAAACTTTAGTTAACGAAAACTCTTTTTCAAGAGCCAAAAATTCTTCAGATTTGTTTGAATCATAATTTTGATCAAAAAGATTTGTCTTTGAAAGTGTTTCTTCAAGATCTTAAACTTTCTTGTAAAGGTCAGATCTGTCAGGCAAAAGATATTTCAGTTGAGTTGCATTCTGAAAATTTGCTTGTTTAGAATCATCAAGTTCTTTTGATAATTCGAATATTTTCAATTTAAGCACAGAAATCTCAGAATTTAAAACTTCTGGTTTTCTTCATAATTTAAAACTTGTTCTTTCAATCTGTTGACATCATGTAAAGCAAAAGCTTTATTTGTGTTTAATTGAACAAGAATCTCATAATTGTTCTTACGAATCTGTTCAGATTCTGTAAGTTTGACAATCAGCTCAGACTTTGTATGATTTGAAAATTGATTATGATCATTTGCTATTTTGAATTGCTGATATTGAACTTCCACGATATTTTATGGACTGATGAGTGTATTCTGATAAAACTCTAAAAGATGTATCTGTGAATGATGACTTGTTGAAAAACAGTTCTGAAGTGACTTTTTGACGTTGATTTTTCAGTTCAAGCTTCGTTTTGGCGTATGGTAGGCCTTGTAACGATGTTCCTGGCAAAAGTTACGGCCAATTGAAGCAGCAAATGTCATATAGTCAAAACTTAGAATGAAACTCGAATGATTAATGATGAAACTCGAATGAATTAGTATAAAACTCAGATGATTAAGAATGAAACTCGGATGATTAAGTGTCAAACTCGGTTTAAGAATAAACAAACTCGATCAAAGTAGGATGAAACTCGATCTATGAAGGATTAAACTCGACCATGAAGTGACAAACTCGATCAATGTCACCAAACTCGATGTAAGAATGACCAAACTCGAATAATGAATAATTGAACTCAAATGAATGTGAATCAAACTCGATCAATGATGGATTAAACTCAAAAAATGAAGGACCAAACTCAAATGAAGCCTTATGAAACTCTATTGACACTACATCAAACTCGGATGAATAAGATAACAAACTCGGTCAACAAGAGATGAAACTCGATCAATAAGTAATGAAACTCGATTCACACTATTATCAAACTCGATTCTCTCTTTTTGAAACTCGGTCAATACTAAGAATTTAGTGTTGCGCCCGAGTTTGAACAGAAACTGATAAAAACCAAGTTCAAAATCACAATTTTCAACAAAAAAATCCACCAATTGATCTCAAATAAGATCGAAGGTTCGGGTTTCACTTAGAAACACTTTTTGAATGAAAACTTTGTCTAATTTTAAATTAAAATCACAAAAATAGACAAAAACGTGAAGAACACGACTTTTTTCAAAAAATCAAAAAATTCTAAATTAAAATCTATGTGTTTGGAATTACAATTTGAAACTTATGTCAATCGATTCGTCAAGGAAAACTAAACCTTCGATCCAATTTCCAGATTCTTTCATCCACTGAATCAAAAACCAAAAATAATTTTCTGATTTTGAAGGTTTTCGACGAAACGGTGCTTCGAAAAAATTATTTTCAGACTTAAAAATCACTTAATTTTTGCCATATTTGGCTCTGATACCAATTGATATTTCAATACATCAATTAAACAATTAAGAATAACTAGATCATAACACAAAATGTCGAATGATTATATTGAGATGAGAGAAAATTACATTGAGTTCTTGGAAAACTTTCTTGCACATCAAGCTCTCATCTGTTCTATCAACCACTAAAACGTCCCAACTACAGTACACCAACTCCTATTTATACACAATACAACTATTGTGTATTTACAAAATGTCCCCCTTGAACTTATTACAATTAATTGTTTTCATCTCTATTTATATTTGTACCCAACATAATATATGTCAGCTTTTTGGTGAAATAAATGCTAATGAAAAATAAAGTTAGATATTCAGAAAGTGTCCATTTTGCCTAATAAGAATGAACAAAACATATGTCATGGAGAAGCTAAGCCTTGGCCAAATGCATGTATATTACCTAATTAAACTATTATGAGATACACATTCTACCAAAAATATACAATTCAGTTTCATCTTGCTTAACTCAAAGACTGAAATAGAGCAACCAGAACTAATGTAGTAAAGAATAATTTTCTCTATTCACAAACAAGTTTAGAAAAATCAGTCAAGTTTAGACTTAACGAGAACATACCGGTTTAGGAATTAGAAATTCACCAAACAAGTTAAACATCGTGTAAAGTGCAGATTGTAGAATGGAAGCTACATGAAAGCTTTGTGTGAAAGAAACAAGCAGCGTTCCCAAATAGGTGAAAGTTTTCTGCAAGTAGATAAAACCACCCTGAAACTTATATAAAGAACAAGCGGCATTCCCAAATAGTCATTTAAAATTTTAAAAACATCATATGAAAGAGAGTTTAAAACATCTATAGCAAAAGCTATGAATTTGATGAATGTAATAATACTAAAATGCTAGAAACATAATTAAATTGTTTTCAACTGGATGATGATTCTATTTGTTGTGGTCTCGAATTTATCATGCAAAAGGATACAAGGATTAACTATTACTACATGTGAAAGGCTATGAAATTAAACAATAATAATACTTATTCGTAGATAACGATGAATACTACACGACAAGACCATTTGAATACAACCCTTGGTGGATTTTGTAAAGCAATTTTGTGTCAAACACATAGTCAGAAAGCATAGTAGCATTTGTTTTTCTAATTGAATTATCATCAACATGTTAACATGTTTTTTGCAAACACATACACATTCCAAGATTCATAATTCATATATATATATATATATATATATATATATATATATATATATATATATATATATATATATATATATATATATATATATATATATATATATATATTTATATATATATATATATATATATGGTTCGAGAGAGTACCACCTTTTACGCAGCGCACCAGAATGTACCACGCTTAAAAATATTTTTCCACAAACATGTTTTAATTAACATTATACAGATGATATGTAAATTTCACAAACATTCACATCTCCTAACTCCTAAAAAATGATGTGAACACACACTTACATAAATTTTAATATATGTGAACGCGCATTTATGTGATGCGTGTTTTCGTGCACATAGAGTGTTCGAATTTGCGTGAAACTTACATATAATCTGTGTAACGTTAATTAAAACATGTTCATGAAAAAAAAAATTCAAAAAAATTACTTTTAAGGGTGGTACCTTCTGGTGCGCTGCATAATGGGTGGTACTCACTAGAATCTAAATCATATATATATATATATATACTAGTTGTAGTACCCGCGCGTTGCAGCGGGATGATGATCTTATATATCTAATGTAATATTATAGAAATTAAATTTTATATTTGAACAATAGACAAATTATGTAATAAAGAATTTGTATTGGATCATTGCTAAAAAAAACATTTAGAATTTATGTTTGAACAAAATAGAATCACCATATACAACCATATAAATAAGTTCATATATGAAACATACATAATAATACAAGTACATCAACAATTAAATAAATTGTCAAAACATATCTATTTGAGGGCATGACAGACGTTACACTAAATCATGAAAAAAAAAAAAAGCTCGTAGTTAAGCATAATAAATGAGTTCCATGTAACAGCTAGTCTTTTAGAGTGCATGCGTGGACTAATGCAATACAACATCTGAGGGAAGTTCAATCAATCTGCAAAACAATGTACGAAAGAACGTTAATGAATATAGTTTTCAAACTCCTAAAAACATATACTGCATATGTTATTATAGAAAAAAACTAATATAATGTCTGACTACATTAAAGATGCATTATCAAATATAGACAAAACATATGAATGGTCAATAGTAATGTAAAAATCTTAAAATTGGTAAACAAAAGACATAATACTATTTTCATGCAATTGGGTAGCATATGATAATCTTTGTCAGCAAGCATCTATCATAGCAAAATTGCAGCTAGCACAACAGCCAACAAAATCTGTTTGATAGATCTTTGCAATCCTTTTTAGTTCATGTTCCTAGACGTGACCTAAAATTAATAGCCAAACTTAGAATAGTGTAAACCAAAAATCACAATAAATGAAATGTTTCATGACAAAAAGAAACATGTGGATTTATAACTTTAGATCAACATGTTTTATAGAAGATGATGAATTCTATGGTGTTCATACCTCTTAAGCCAAACTAACAAAACAACAAACATGAGAAAAGTTACATATTGATTAAAGAAAATCATTGATCATTTAAAAAATTAGATTTTAAATTTAAAATAAAAAAAGTCTAACCGTCAACCAAATTTAAGTTAACAGTAGAAGCAGTTTTCTATGATGGGATGTCACAAGTTGACTCAGCCAATATGAATCTAAACATACATGTTTGGACTCCATTTGTACTCTGTCAGAAAGGCTTTGGATGCTACAAAATATATACCTGTCAAGAAACAAAAAACTTACAAAACACGAGTTTAACATGATATGAATCAAGAAACATACATTGTTCCTAAAGTCCATTTGTACACAAGATAGTTGACAATATCGATCCTAGTATTGATACCAATTAAGACGTCACCTAAATGCACACTAAAAGCATTTAAGGCGAGTGATGTTGGATATTTTTAAAAGTTTGAAACCAAACATAATTAACAAAAAACAATAATCATCTGCGACTAACAAGAAAAAGACCGAGATTAGTGATAAAGAAAGATATGATAATTGGTCTAATTGCTATTTGTTATTTTGTTATGTTTTAAAAAAGTGTGACCTTAATTAAACTGCATGGGGAAAATTTGTGATAAAGAATTGCATTATGAAGGAATAAGACAAGTTCAGAACTCTTAGATCATAAGTTTAACAAGGTCCAGGTGCACTCTTTTCTAATGCATAACACAAAACCCATGCATTTTCATCTAATTCAGACTAAAACAAGATGAAATGTAGCAAGCTACAAGAGACTATGAAATAGCAGGAATGATCATAAGCAGACTGCATGTGCAAGAGGAGAGAACCTTTAGCATACCTACATGGCTTATTGAACTTGTTTGGCAACAACTCCTCATGCAAAAACGTGTCATCGTGTGCACACATGAACTTACAAATCACTTCAATGTGGCATTTAGTTATGACAAAAGAGAATGTATGTTAAGGCATAAGCTAAGATCATTGAGGATTTTATATCTTGTTTTATTTTAAAAAATTGATAGATTGATGCTTATTTTAGTTATAGAAGAATAGGTGTAGTTCGGTAATTATTTTGTCATTCAACCCCATGCCAAATTAATTTTGAACAATGTAAAGCAAACGTGGAGGAGGTAACTTAAATGGAACCAGAAATGTATAACAAATGTGGCAAATAGGTCCAATTAAATTAAATAAAAATGGAACAATTTCTACTTGATCAATTAAAATTGGTTGCACCAAGTGACATCAGATTCCTATGAGTCACAATATACGGAACCAACAAAGCTATTTGGGACAGAAGTATGGAAACCATAAACTGTTGTATTAAAGACATGAAATCGCAAACCAATTATATAATACTGAAATCGAAAGTAAATAAAAGAAATAGTAGATTTTTGGTATTCACCATACATGAACAACAATCTTAGAGAATAAAATATTACTCAAGTTTAAGTGAAGTCATTATTCTATGACATCTATAATATACTATAGGTAGCATCGTTTTCTTTGGTTTTTGTAAAGATCTAAGCTTTGATGCCCTATCTTTCAATTCTCTTACTATGATTTTAGTTGTAGAGAAGTCAAATTAATTACAAACATGTCTTACATTAAGATTAGAGATATCACCTTATTAGCCAATGGGTACTTCCAAAGAGTCAGCTCTGCGTAAACCCGTGAGAACTTAGCAGCTCTCACTCATTTTTGTTCCATAAAAGAGTGCAAACTTGTGACCCTGTGTCCACGGAGTTCAAGCAAGCACCCGTGTGGGTGTTCCAAAATTTTATGCACTTGTCACCACCGCCTCCTCATGAAGCAAGAAGATTAGCCCGGAACGGACACCAAGCAAGGGCTTTCACTGCAGCCATGTGATCCTCCAGCCTGTGAAGCCATTGACTTAAAGCATTAGCAGAAGCCATTGATCCATCCCAAATGTGAAGAAGATTGTCGTTTCCACCGCTGGCTAACTGTTGTCCCACCATTTCAGCCCACAAACTTCTTGGCGATGCCCCTTGTAGGTTTCAACTATATGTGATCTTACTTTAACATCGTTGTTTATGATCCTACCATCCATTCCTCATGTTGTCAAGATATGGTTGTTCCAATCCAGAGCGACAACTCGAGATTGGTGGCCACCTCTAAAGAATCTCAGTTGTAAATTTCAAACTGAAAGATTTAGTGAACGAATAACAAACCACAAGCCCAAATCACAGAACCCAAGAGCAAATTATTACCAGTCTATTTGATGTCGAATCCCAGAGCTGGACATCGGAATTGTTTAGGCCAACAGAGATGTGGCGGCCATCTGGTGCCCATTTGACACATCATCTACCGTAACGAGCTCTGTTGTATTACCATCAGTAGCATCCCATAAATAAGGTATCTCTATGAATTAGGCAATGCGAAGCTATGGAATTAATACTCTATGAATCCTTGTGCAAAACCTTCTTACATGCCATTTTGATTCAAGATTCTTAAATGTGCATAAAAATCCACAAACAAAGAAAAACCCAATCATATAAGAATAGAAATAATCAAGTAAAACTAATTACAAAAAACTATCTGTTCTAGGTAAATTTCAAGCATCTCTCCCTCTCTCTCTCTCTCTCTCTCTCTCTCTCTCTCTCTCTCTCTCTCTCTCTCTCTCTCTAGCTTCTAACGTTTTCGTAGCACATAAGGGTTTTGTAGAAGGATTTCCAAATGTGTCTACTTTGGTGATATTTTCCAGCAATAAGCATTGTCAAACAAAGATTTAGAATTCAAATTATCCAACAAGTATTTTTTTCACAATGATTAGATGACTCAAACTATGTGAAAATTATTTCTCAATAAGTAATTTAAAGTATCAACATAAGCTATCAACAAACCAATCTCTTGTTTGTAAAAAAGCATCACCTTTACCGCCACATTGCCCATCATATTTCTTTACAGTAAAATTATTGTATTTTGTATGGAAATTTTCCATCATTTAGAATCAAGATTCACATTACATAATAAAAAAAACTTGTGAATTCCATCATACCACACGCCCCCTTAGTGCTAAATCTCAAGAATATTTAAACGAGTAAAGGGTCAACCTAAGCGTATAATGATCCATATAAACCAAAAGCGAACTCATAGTATCTTTTCGTTGGTTAAAAACAATGCTTACTTACAGCCGTATGTTGAACCAATGCAGCAATTGTTACATCACAACTTCTGGATCTGCCTTCAATTGCTTAGGACGGGCAAGTCCCCTACTCTGTCTGGAAACCAAAATCACAATCAAGGTCAATAGGTATTTTTATATATACAACCATGGTTAGTCTTTTTAGCAATACTAACACATCAGTAGAATTTTTGTAGGAAAAAATTGGCAGCATAATTTTCTTTTGGGCAATACTAACATGTACCATTAGCACTTTAAAAACATGTTTACGATTAACATCAACCATCAATACCTTATTTTAGACTAAAAAAAAAAAACCTGAATGTAAATCACATACCTGAGAAGCATGGACACTTCTACACGAGAGCTTAATAATATCCATAAATTTCCTTATACTACATGGATCCCTATTCTGGTAGTGAAAACAGTGATCAGTCCTTTAACCTGAAACATCAAGAATGATTTTAAAAATTAGCTGTAAGAAAATAAAAACCAAACTCTGAATACAACATCAAAATACTTTGATCACAAACCAAATCCATATCGCGTGAAAATCGATGTTCTTTCAATGCACTATTAATGATAGGCAAAAGTTATTGCAAATACTTCTCTACAAACATAAAAATCATTCCTCGAAGAAAAAGAGTAAAGAAAGAGCTAACTTCAAGCAAACTGCCTTCATTCCAAGAACGTCGCACTTATTTTATCCCCAGTGGTCAATGACTCATTGTCCCATGGCTTTGGCTTGTCATGGTACCCTTCATGTCCAATTCCATCAACGGTGTGCCAAGTTGGTTCCTGAATCCACAAATTTAGATTCTAATATCAAAACAAAATGTATCACTAACAAAATTTATAAACTCATCACCATTAAAGCCATGAATCATTGAATCCTAAATAATCAGACTCATAAGACCAAAATTTGCTAGAAACTTAACTGAGCAAAATTTCAAATCTAACATCCCCCAAAGCTCATAAATTGAGAATTTCATTCATGTTACCTTTTTTAATGATGAATCATATTCAATGAACCTAGTCGTAGTAGTTGCACCAGATTGATCATCATTGTCCCCCTCTCAAACGTCTCTTGTAATTTCTTGCACATTCCACTAAAGCCATTTTAACTAAACAATAACCCATCTTGTAGGTCCCTGAATGCTTCACATGACACATATATAGCTCCTCCTTGAGGTTTGCATAGATACACAATAAAAATATTTCACAAAACATATATTCATTGAGCAGTCATACACTAATGATACTAAACATAACATATATTTAAATCACATTCTATTCAAATATGCATTTATGAAACCAAAATAGAAAAACTGTGAAAATCTAACATCTACACAATAAAACTCAAATCATAATCTATTCAAATATGCATTTATGAAGCCAAAATTGAAAAACTCCACAACTTGATTACAAAATAATAATAATAATAATAATAACAATAATAATAATAATAATAACAATAATAATAATAATATTAATAATAACAATAACAATAACAATAACAATAACAATAACAATAACAATAATAATAATAATAAGAAGAACAACAACAACAACAACAACAACAATAATAACTTGATTCAAAACTAATATCTACCTTAATTAAAGTCCAATGATATAAAGATTCAGAATCCAGTAAGAGTGGACCAAAAGCCATCTAGGAACACCAGCTCGGATTTAGCTTCATACACAAAAAGAGAGTGATGTCCACACTACAACCAACTATGAACATTAAAGGATTTTTATAAGTATTAGATAAATATAATATAATAATTTTAAGATTGCAGACACCATACCAATTTGTGCACTGTGATAGAGTCCTTCCACATCCAGGGTATGGATTGACATAGATAATTGGGGATGATGTAGTATGAGAATCTTGATATGACGATTATGCCGAAGAACCGAAAAACTGCAGTTTTGACAAACCTCGTTCTGGACTCTTTTTCTCATAATGCCATTTCCTGAAATAAAAAATGGAAAATTTAGAAAGTTTAACAACAAAAAATACAAGCACCCACGGAAACGAACTTGAAGACTAATTGGCAGAGTTGAACCAAATTGGTAGAGTTGAACCAAATTGGCAGGGAACCACATGTATGATGAATCAACGAAAAACTTTCAAGAAAGAGCAACCTATCCATATGCAAGCATTTTTAGCATCAACCAAGAAGTGAAGCATTTTGAGAATCTTCTTATATAGAAAAGTTTCCTTGCAAATGAGTGGAGTTGGAGCATTGAAAATGTATAAGAAGTGTTGGAAAAAAGTGTGAATTTTTCAAAGGAAAAAGTGTATTTTCCATGTTTTTGGACCAAATATAATTATATATAGTTATGAGATATATAATTAATATTTTCTGGGTGTGTATTCTCCTTGAAGAGAGGATTACAACGATATAAAGAACGTCCAAAATGGAGCTAAGATGAATGAGATATCGATGCTCAAAGATTGGTGTTTGATGTGGGAAAATGCAAGTTAAAAGTGTGAAAACTTGTCCCACATATGAAGATGGACCAAACCATGAGTGGTTTATAATGAGGAGCCTTGACAAGCATGACAAGTTACTCCAAGACAAAACTTGGGTCCAAGCAATAGCAAATCATTAAACTTGTGTGCACTCGCATCTGCTTCGTACTTTGTATAAGGTATTTTTTTTGTGCGAGCCGCGTTCGTGTCTTGAACGAATCTAGACAATTCTAGAGCCGTTACAGAAATGGTTTAATGATAGAATTATTATATTTAATTATTAATAAAAAATATTTTTTTATTACAATTAAATATAGTTAATTTGTTGTTACAACTCATGGTTTAATGATAGAATTATTATATTTAATTATTAATAAAAAATGGTTTTTTATTATTATTACAATTGAATATAATTAAGTTGTTGTTACAACTCATCTCCTATAAAAGGGATGGAGATGCAAACACCAAAATACACATTTTGATATACTTGAAACACTTGAAAGATTTGGAAAACACTTTGCATTCTTGAAAGATTTTGCACTTTAAACGGCGAGACGTTGCTGCTTCTAAGAACGAAGATCACTTAGAATTCACGTGTTTTTTCAGGCAAGTTGGTTACCTCCGGCAGTACACGCTGCTTTGGCTGTTGTACCCTGGGAAACAGACTTCGAATCTGTTTTAAGGGAATCGTGTCAAACACGAGACTCAGCCTTTATTTTCCGTATTGTAATTTACTTTCCGTATTATTATTTCTTTTATTTGTAATTTTAAATTTCGTACTTTATTTATTTCCTTGTATTGTAATTTCATTTCTTGAATTGTAATTCGTAATACATTTCTTATATTTTATAATTGGTATCGGGCACAATATCCCTACAATCTTAAAACAGATTCTACAACCACGATACCGGTTATAAAATTAGGAATTTTAAAGAAATTATTTCTTCGATTCAAACAAGTTTTGTTTCGAAGTAAAAGTTTCTATTACATTATTGTTTTGATTCAAACGAGTTTTGTCTCGAAGCAATTGTGTTTCCATTTCATTTAATTATTTCTGTTTCGTTACAAACGAGTTTTGGTTTCGAGACAGATTTAATTTTTGCAACTGTCTTGATTAAGTGTTTAATTTGAACGGCAGATTCGATTATTCACTTTTGGTTTCTTAAACATTGAACGGATGATTCAATTTTAACTTTTAATATAAAATTTGTTACTATTCTCGTTCGGGTTACAAGTGTTTGAATGAACGGTTGATGCATTCTTCACTTTGGTGTTATCACTTTGGTGTTAAATTGAACGACAGATTCAATTTTAGTGATAAAATCGGTTATAATAAAATGGATTTAATTTTGTTATAAAGTGATTAAATTGAACGGTTGATTCAAGTTTTGTTAATTGAAGTATTTGACATTGTTTATAACAAAAGATTTAATTTTGTTATAAAGTGATTAAATTGAACGGTTGATTCAAGTTTTATCAATTGAAGTATTTGACATTGTTTATAACAAAAGATTTAATTTTGTTATAAAGTGATTAAATTGAACGGTTGAATCAAGTTTGATCAATTAATTTGACGTTGTTTATAATAAAAGTGTAATTTTATTATAAAGTGAGAAAATTTTCTTTATTGAAAATTTATAAAGTATTTGTTTGAAAAGAAGATTCACAACTACTTATAATTATTTTCTTTGGCGTTAAAGAAAAATGAAAATGTTTGGTGGAATTGTGTCACGGCCGATGACTTCAATTATAACATCTATTGCTAAACCATCGATTAAGAAGATGGTTAATTTGATTGGAGTTCAAAATGAGAATAATTTTGCCAATCATATTGAGAAATCAGAATTGCTTTCTGAATTAAATCTTGAACCATGCGTGGTTCTTGAAGGCAACGATGAAGTTGCAAGTGTGATGAATGTAAATATCACCGCAATGGTTTCTGATGTAGAATTGGTAAAATCTGAATCGAATGAATGGTGGATTGACACTGGTTCTACCCCGCATGTGTGTTCGGAGAAAAGTTTGTTTACTACTTTGAAAGTAGTTAATGGAAAAAAGATCTTCATGGGAAACTTTGATACGGTTGATGTCAAAGGTGAAGGCGATGTGATCTTGAAGATGACATCCGGGAAAGATCTTAAGTTGACAAATGTTTTGTATGTTCCGGAAATTCGAAAGAATGTGGTTTCCGGATGGCTGTTAAACAAGTTTGGATTTAAAATGGTTTTTGAATCTAATAAATTTGTTTTGACCAAGAATGGTCATTTTGTTGGAGAAGGTTTTGCTTTGAATGGAATGTTCAAAATAAATTTGATGATTTTGAAAAGCAATTTTAATAAAACGACTACAAATTCAGTTTATTTGATTGAGTCTTCTAACGTATGGCATGGTCGTCTTGGACATGTCAATTTTAATTCTTTACGTCGTTTAATTAAGTTAAATTGCATTCCATCTTTTCATATTGATTCAAATTATAAATGCCAAACTTGTGTTGAAGCCAAACTTACAAGATCGTCTTTCCAATCGGTTGAAAGAATAACCGAACCACTTGATATGATTCACACGGATGTGTGTGATTTAAAATCCATTCCTACGAGAGGTGGTAATAAGTACTTCATCACGTTTATTGATGATTGTACAAGATATTGCTATGTTTACTTGATGAAAAGTAAAGATGAAGCAATCAAGAAGTTTGTTTCATACAAACAAGAGGTTGAGAACCAACTCAACAAAAAAGATTAAGGTTGTAAGAAGTGATCAAGGTGGTGAATATGCGTCACCGTTTGCGGATTTATGTGCTCAACATGGAATCCGACACGAATTCACCGCTCCTTACTCACCTCAACAAAATGGTGTTGCGGAAAGAAAAAACCGAACATTGAAAGAAATGGTGAATGCCATGTTAATAAGTTCGGGAATGAGCCAAGAAATGTGGGGGGAAGCTATCCTCTCGGCTACTTATCTTTTGAATAAGATACCCCGCAAGAAAATGGATAAAACACCGTATGAACTTTGGATGGGAAGAGAGCCATCCTATAAGTACTTACGAGTGTGGGGGTGCCTAGCAAAGGTTGTTGTACCGGCACCTAAGGCTCAAAAGATAGGACCTAAAACGGTTGATTGCATATTTATTGGTTATGCACATCATAGTAGTGCCTATCGGTTTCTTGTGTATGAGTCTAAAAATCCAGAAATTCACAAGAATACCATCATGGAATCAAGGAATGCATCCTTCTTTGAGAATATATTTCCTTGTTTACAAAAGGATCGTGCTAGTTCGTCTAAATCAATTGACGAAAATGTCCAAGATGAGACATTAGAACAACCTGAAAGAGAAGAAGTTGAGCCTAGAAGAAGTAAAAGGAAAAGGGTTGAAAAATCATATGGAGATGATTTTGTCACTTACATGGTTGAAAGTGAACCCAAAACTTACCGAGACGCGGTAACTTCTTCTGAAGGACCCCAATGGAAAGAAGCCATCAAGAGTGAAATTGAGTCAATTTTACAAAATCATACTTGGGAACTAGTGGACCTTCCTGAAGGTTGTAAACCACTAGGTTACCGATGGCTTTTTAAGAGGAAAATGAAACCTGATGGTTCCATTGATAAATATAAAGCACGGTTGGTAATCAAAGGTTACAAACAAAAGGAGGGTGTTGATTACTTTGATACATATTCGCCGGTGACGCGAATAACATCCATTAGATTGGTGCTTGCGATTGCCGCAATAAGAAATCTAGAAGTGCACCAAATGGATGTGAAGACGGCTTTTCTAAACGATGATTTAGAAGAGGAAATCTACATGGAGCAACCCGAGGGTTTTAGTGCTCCTGGATGTGGAAAGAAAGTTTGTAGGCTTGTTAAGTCACTATATGGCTTGAAGCAAGCTCCCAAACAATGGCATCAAAAGTTTGACCACGTCATGCTAGAATGTGGATTCAAAATTAATGAATGCGACAAGTGTGTGTACACGAAAGATACAAAACATGGATATGTCATTCTTTGTTTATACGTAGACGATATGCTTATCGTTGGTAGTAACGAAAGAATGATTAATTCAACGAAAGAGATGTTGAAATCCAAATTTGACATGAAAGACATGGGTTTAGCGGAAGTGATTCTTGGTATTAAAATCACACGAACCCTAGATAGTCTTGTGTTAAGTCAAACTCATTATGTGGATAAAATTCTTGAGAAATTTAGTAATGGTGATTCTAGTATAGCTAGAACTCCAATTGACACTAGTCAACATCTATCGAAAAATAGAGGTGAAAGTGTTAATCAACTAGAATACTCAAGAATTATAGGCAGTCTAATGTATCTAATGTCTTGTACCAGACCGGACATAGCATATGCTGTAAGCAGGCTAAGTAGGTACACGAGTAATCCGAGTCGGATTCATTGGAAAAGTGTGATACGAGTACTTCGGTATTAGAGATATACTCGAGAGTACGGACTGCGTTATCAGAGATATCCAGCTGTGATAGAAGGATACAGCGATGCGAATTGGATATCCGATATAAAAGATTCTAGATCTACAAGTGGATATGTATTTACACTTGGTGGTGCTGCTATTTCTTGGAAGTCTTCCAAGCAAACAGTGATAGCTAGATCTACGATGGAATCTGAATTCATCGCATTAGATAAATGTGGTGAAGAAGCCGAATGGTTACGTCAATTTATTGAAGACATACCAAAGTGGCCGAAACCCGTTTCAGCCGTTACTATACATTGTGATAGCCAATCAGCGATTGGTAGAGCGCATAGCATAATGTATAATGGTAAGTCAAGACATATTAGACGTCGGCATAATTCGATACGACAACTACTCTCAACAGGTGTTATTACTATTGACTATGTGAAGTCAAAAGATAACATTGCGGATCCGCTTACGAAAGGCCTAAATAGAGAGTTAGTTTTGAAGTCGTCAAAAGGAATGGGACTAAAGCCCATGAATGAATAAATTCATACGAAGGAAAACCTTACCTTGTTGACTGGAGATCCCAAGATCTTGGTTCAAAAGGACAACCTATTTGTATGAATAAAGTGTGGTCACTGTGGGGGGTTGTGAAAAACTCCTAGTCCATTCCTATATGATTTCTAGAAGAAAATCATTTTAGTGACAATGAGGTTAAGCATTTTATAATGATTCGGTCGAAATCATTTATGCTTTTAATGATTCGGGAGAAATCACCTATGTGAGAGAGAAGTGGGGTCGCTTCGAGTGGAATTGTAGGGGCACAATTCTTAGTAGCTCTCGCAGAACCAGGCTAGTGTTCCATGACCATAACGGACACGACTATGAGGAGTTAACCTTGTTAGGGAGATTCTTGTGTGAAGTGTATTGTCGTCTTCACAAATGGCAGCTCAGTTCAAAGACATCGAGTTCTACTGACGGCTAGAAGGCTAAGTGCATTTCATAAGGGAAGGTTCAAAGGTTTACACCTACCTATCCTATGCAAGATTTCAACCATTGAAAATTCATTGGAATTTTATGTGTCTTCGATCAATCTCATACATGTGGGGGATGATTGGAATGTGTTTTCGATCGATCTCTCATTCATGTGGGGGATTGTTGGAAAAAAGTGTGAATTTTTTAAAGGAAAAAGTGTATTTTCCATGTTTTTGGACCAAATATAATTATATATAGTTGTGAGATATATAATTAATATTTTATGGGTGTGTATTCTCCTTGAAGAGAGGATTACAACGATATAAAGAACGTCCAAAACGGAGCTAAGGTGAATGAGATATCGATGCTCAAAGATTGGTGTTTGATGTGGGAAAATGCAAGTTAAAAGTGTGAAAACTTGTCCCACATAGGAAGATGGACCAAACCATGAGTGGTTTATAATGAGGAGCCTTGACAAGCATGACAAGTTACCCCAAGACAAAACTTGGGTCCAAGCAATAGCAAATCATTAAACTTGTGTGCACTCGCATCTGCCTCGTACTTTGTATAATGTATTTTTTTTTTGTGCGAGCCGCGTTCGTGTCTTGAACGAATCTAGACAATTCTAGAGCCGTTACAGAAATGGTTTAATGATAGAATTATTATATTTAATTATTAATAAAAAATATTTTTTTATTACAATTAAATATAGTTAATTTGTTGTTACAACTCATGGTTTAATGATAGAATTATTATATTTAATTATTAATAAAAAATGGTTTTTTATTATTATTACAATTGAAAATAATTAAGTTGTTGTTACAACTCATCTCCTATAAAAGGGATGGAGATGCAAACACCAAAATACACATTTTGATATACTTGAAACACTTGAAAGATTTGGAAAACACTTTGCATTCTTGAAAGATTTTGCACTTTAAACGGCGAGACGTTGCTGCTTCCAAGAACGAAGATCACTTAGAATTCACGTGTTTTTTCAGGCAAGTTGGTTACCTCCGGCAGTACACGCTGCTTTGGCTGTTGTACCCTGGGAAACAGACTTCGAATCTGTTTTAAGGGAATCGTGTCAAACACGAGACTCAGCCTTTATTTTCCGTGTTGTAATTTACTTTCCGTATTATTATTTCTTTTATTTGTAATTTTAATTTCCGTACTTTATTTATTTCCGTGTATTGTAATTTCATTTCTTGAATTGTAATTCGTAATACATTTCTTATATTTTATAATTGGTATCGGGCACAATATCCCTACAAGAAGTTGGGTAGTTTCCTATAAGCAAAAATGGTTGAGCCTATGGTGGTAGAAAGGCTTGACTATGGTTACGATCCCAACTACATAAACAGTAACAAAGGAAGCCTCTATTATGGTGATGATCCCACTATATCATCAACAATGGTCCACATGATATGGAGCTTCTTGATAGTTGAGATCATAACTATCCTTCATTTATGAAAAAGCAAGCCATCAATGTAGATGATACCTGCAGTTATACATGAAAAAGTAAGTCATCACTATGGATAAATCACCCATTTTTTTTTTATTGTTAATGATTATAAGAATAAAATCATAAACATTATAAAAACATTTATTAAAAAATTGAAAAAAAGCTTAGATAGTGTTGTGATAAAAAGATCAAAGGTTATAGGTTCATAGTAATGTTTCACACAAATGTTAGCAATTGTAATTAAACCAACCAAGCCTTATTTTCAATTTCATATTTCAGATCCAGATGAAATGTAATATTAAATCATAGTGGCAGATACCTCAAAATACAAACAATTTTCAGCTACATATGATAATTATATGAAATGAATGTTAATTACAACAATAAGTTTTTTTTTTTTAGTTCTGAAAGACACAAGCTTGTAAGATACGAAAGATTGTAACCAAAAGCAAAACTTAGAATGGTTAAGTTTTTATACCTAAAACTCATTGTTAGGCATTCCACCAAAGATAGACCAAGGAAGCTTACAAGGAAAAAAGAAGCAAAGTTCATAAATAAAGGAGGTCAAAAATCAGCTTTTAGTTCATTCCAACCAAGCTTCATTTCTCATCTTAAATTTTAGATGTAGAGAAACTCTAAGTTTCAATTCCACTGTCAAATACACAAAAAGCAAGCAGTTTTTAACTATATGTGGTATTAAATCAAATGATATTTAATTAGAACATTAATTTTCATTTTAACTTTGAATACCAAATGTACCATATGGTAAAAGGATCATTAATTAGAATCCTATAATCATAGAAAATATTTATAAAAATCAAAGACGGAAAAACAAATCAATTGACAACATTATTTAACCTTCAAATATGTAGATTTTTTTATTGTTGGGTGGCTATTTTGGTTAGTTCGGATTTGGAGCATATTCAAAATCCTTCAGTTTCTTTTAGGTCTCCTTAATTTTTGTTTGTTGTTTTATTAAAGAAAAAGAGTCTTAAAGCATAAATGCAAATACATTTTTTGGAAAAGAAGAGTGAACCTATCTATTGGATAGAAACCAGATAAGGCAGCTTGTGAGCACTTTGTGAGACATCGAGCTGAGCGAGCAACATTTTACAGACTGTAAAAGATTGAGATAACATGACAGATGTTGATGGAAACCATAAATACAAAAATAAGAATGGCTGATAAAATGAAAAATAACAGCTAAAGTTTAAGTAACAAAAATTCCACATCAAAAGATCAACGAATCAATGGGATAAACTATAATTGCAGTCATTACCCCCTCCACTTTCATCGGATAAAGTTCTCTTTGGCAACATGGTAAATTATTTGAACCAGTACTGATGTAGCATTTGCACTTGCACAATAGCATAAGAAGAAAAGAAAATGGCTTGTGAAGGAAGTAAAATTACATTGCAGATAGATGTAGTAGGAGAAAAACATAAATGTGCCAGTCACAGATTAAAATTACTTAATACTCAAACTACTACCATGCCTTAATGTAACAATATAATTTGACCTTTTGTGTTATATTAATTTGAAATAATGATACTACATCGAAGCTACTCAAATACTCCAATCATCGGATGTCATATTAATCCATAAACGAACCAAATCTTCCATTCAATCAGATTTCATATTTCCAAAACTAAAGTTGGTTACCTTTCTCTCATGGGAACATATACCCATAGTTTGATACCAAATCAATCAAATCTTCAATGCCTGCAATTATAAGAGAAAAAAAAAACCCATTGGCATCAAAGTCAAAGTAGTCTTTCAAACCAAACAAAAAAAACCAAATTACACTTGGTACTTTAATAACTATCCAATATCAGAAAGTATATAGTAGAATAACCAAGAAAAATCACTTACCAAAATGAATAAGGAGCAGGCTTCATGGATTTTTAACATCAAACAAGATGAACTTGATTATATGATTATTATATTATAAATCTAACTTTACAAACTAAATAATCTTACAAGCATATAAACATATGAAATATTAATAGTAAACAAGCAAAAGAAGCATTAGTGGAAGAAGAAACCTGTCGATAGTAATACAAACAAAATAAGCAGGACTTGCTCTCATATTAAGGATGCAGATTGGAAATGTAAAATATGAACTTAACGGTTTCTCGTTCGGCCCATCGCATAAATCACGATTTTAATGGGAGATATTGGAACATCAATGAACCTTTAAAGAAACCCTAGTAGAAGTAGATGTCACCGCTTTGATCCTTCATGACCAACAGTTGATAAGAGAACGATACCAACAAATGGGCACAACAAATTGAAATCGACAGCTTTCAACATCACCAATAACTCCATCAATAAGCAGAAATGAGACGATATTGAAATAGTTTGTGCAGACACATTATTTAATGGGATTGATTGATAAATCGAATAAACATCTTTGAATATTGGAAGTCAAATTCGAAAAAGGCTAATCCAAAGTAACATGCAGTGGTCGATGAAGGTTGAGGAGTAGTGTAGTAGAGGCCGATGAAGACTAAGGAGTCCTGGAAGTTCTGAATAAAGAAGGCTCCGTCGCATTGTCTGAGAAACCGGTTAGGAGTAGGAGAAGATGGAGACGCAACAGCGTGTGGAAGTTGTAGAATGAGGTGATTGGCTATGTACTGAAAAGAAACGGTAATAGCTGCTTTATTAAGTAGTATTAGATATATATATATATATATATATATATATATATATATATATATATATATATATATATATATATATATATATATATATATATGTATATATATAATATCAATTTATTCTATTTTACAGAAAACTTAAAAAATAAGATATTAGTTCTATTTAATTACCAAATACAAGGACAAGACTGAACAGTTTTAAGCTAAAGTGTAACCACCTTTTTAAAAAGAAGGCCATGCTTTATTTACCCCTATAACTATATATTTCCGGAAAGAAAGAGTTAAAAAGATGAATTTTGTTCTTTAAAATATATTTTCTTCTTTTTCTTTACTTCCATCAACAGTTTATCTTGAAACATATTCTTGGGGATTTGAATAACCACTAACTTGCTTAATAAGCATTTCTATTTTGGGTTGTTTATCGCTATATCTCTCTACTTAAAACACACCCAAAAAATGAAAACTCAAAAAACGCCCTTTTTGATAACTCTGTCCATTTGCAAACACACAAACACAAACCCCATGAAGTCCTGGACGGCATGATTCATGTACAACCAAACAAGCATGATTTACAACTTAAGAATGCAATTAGAGATTTGGGATCTACACCATTGATGATCAGTACAACTAAACTTGCACAATGTACAACCCTACAAAGCAACTTACAAAGTAGATGAACGGATCTTGATGACAAACACACCGATGAAAGATGATGATTCCAAAATCTGATTGTTAGAAACCGCTATCAAAAAGTTAGAATTCAAAACACAAAATCAATAGTTATAACTTATAAAGCCTATAAATTGTAACTGAATGAGAACATGTATTAGTTAAATTTAAAGAAATAACCAACAACATTAAATAAAAACATATATTAAAATGGTAAAAGATAATCATCATTTATATATCTATATATCTCTATATATATAAAGTTGAGTTCTCCATGTAATAAATGTGGTGACAAATCTCATGCAATAAATAAGAAAATTAATAGTTTAAATTAATTTTAATTTTCAATAAATGAGAAAACTAATGATTTAATTAAATTTTAAATTGTTAACAAGTCATATATAATTATATTTAGTTAGTTGTTTTATAAATGTTGAGTCTGTTATATATATGTTGAGTTTCATGCAATAAATATGAATGATTTAATTTTAATAAAAAACTTTTTTAAAAAACAGTAGTAAGCATTTTGTTGATTTTTGTTAAATATCTAAAAATAGTTAGTCCATTAAATTTTAATACAATATCTACAACATTTATCATATCTATACTATCTATATTTATATATTTACTATATTATAAAGGATGTATATAATTACAACTTATAAAACATGAGATACAACACATTAATGCAATATATTTTAATTTAAAAAAAAATTCAAGTAACAAAGCTTGTTGTACAAGTCATAATATATATATATATATATATATATATATATATATATATATATATATATATATATATATATATATATATATATATATATATATATATATATATACACATCATAATAATAGTTTTTTTATTAGTCATTCTATTTAAATATCATTAAACATTTCATAAAAAATTTGCTAATTATAAAGTTATAAATAATTTATTCATTCTGTTATATAAATAAAATGCTTATATATAATTTAAAATATTAATAAATTAAAAATAATAATGGTATTATTATTGTCACTATTTCTAAAAATATTATAGTTTATAATAATAATAATAATACTAATAATAATAATAATAATAATTGTTAAAAATAAACATAGGAATGATACCAATATTATTATTTGAGTAAATTACATAAATGGTCCCTGTGGTTTACATAAAACTTTGGATATGATCCCTGTGGTTTCAATTTTGCATAAACGGTCCTTATTTTCACTGTTTACTTGCAAAATGGTCCCTCTGCCGTTAACTTTAACAATCAAATGGTTAAATCTTTTATAATGACCATTTTACCCTTTTCTATGATATCATTTTGGTCCCTCAAGTTTGTAGTTTATTTTAGTTTTGGTCCCTCAAGTAAATTTTTTTATTTAACTCTATTATTATTATTATTATTTATTATTAATTTAACTCTTTACATATAAATGTATTGTTTATTATTTTTCCAATATTTTAATATATTTTTTAATTTAAATTACAAACTTATTTATTTCTTTTATTATAAACAATAGTATCAAATTAGAATCCATTTCGTTTTTTTAGCTTTTCCGAATGAAAAAATACAAACATTTTATATTGTAATTTGAACCTTAAGCTTTTATTTGTTTTTACAAACGGAAAAAAGTTACTAATCATTCATGCAACGAAAAATGATTTGGGGTTTTAATCACAAAAAACCGACAAGTTTAGGTTTTTTTGCGCAATTATCCCTTTATTTTTCTAGTTTTTCGAACCAAACCATTACCTTTTATTTTTTTCTCCGAACGAAAAACTAAGAACCATTACGTTTTAAAGTTTTTTCAAAAAATGAAATAGTGTGTAGCCTTTTTGTTCGGAAAAACTAAAAAAATGGAATAATTTGTAGTTTTTTATGATTAGAAAAAACTAAAAACGTAATGATTAGTATAACATAAAAATCAAACAAAAAAATAGACTATTTTATTTTTTGAAAAATCGTATTTTGTACGTTTGGAAAAAAGCTAACAATTCAAAATGGATCTATTTTTTTGTTCGATTTTTATGTTATTCTAATCATTACATTTTTAACTTTATCCAATCGTAAAAAACTACAAACCATTCCATTTTTTTAGTTTTTTTGAACAAAAGACTACACACTATTTCATTTTAAAAAAAAAACTTTAAAACGTAATGGTTCGTAGTTTTTCGTTCGGAGAAAAAATAAAAGGTAATGGTTTGATTCGAAAAACTAGAAAAATAAAATGATTTTTTTGTTTGGAAAACCTGAATATCAGAATTTAGTTTTTTCATTTGCAAAAACTAATAACAGAATTGTTTGTATTTATTTTCGTTTTCCAAAAATAAATTGGAACGAGTTGAATTTTTTGGTGCAGAAAAAGAAACGGATTGGTCTTCGTAGCTTTTTACGTTTTAAAATGAAAAAACTTAAAACATGTATGGTTAGTAACTTCTTTTCGTTTGTAAAAACAAATAAAAGCTTAAGGTTCATATTTCTTTGGTTTGGAAAACTACAATATAAAATGTTTGTATTTTTCACTCGAAAAAGCTAAAAAAGAAAATCGATTCTAATTTGATACAATTGTTTATAATAAAAGAAATAAATAAGTTTGTAATTTAAATTAAAAAAATATATTAAATTATAGGAAACTCAATAAACAAAAAAATTAATACGTAAAAAGTGAAATTAATAATAATAATAATAATAATAATAATAATAAATAATAATAATAATAATAATAATAAAAGAGTTAAATAAAAAAATTAACTTGAGGGACCAAAATTAAAATGAACTACAAACTTGAGGGACCAAAATGTTATCAAACAAAAGGGCAAAATGGTCATTATAAAAGATTTAACCATTTGATTGTTAAAGTTAACGGCAGAGGGACCAGTTTTGCAAGTAAACAGTGAAAATAAGGACCATTTATGCAAAATTGAAACCACAGGGACCGTATCCAAAGTTTGACGCAAACCACATGGACCATTTCTGTAATTTACTCTTATTATTTTTATTAACTTATTTAAATTCTCATTAACTATTTAATCTTTCACTATTTATGTAATTATATAGAATAATTTTAAAGGGTTAATCAATATAATAATGTCTTTTCAATTGCTTTTAATAAATTTTATTCATAACATGTTTGTCTCTTGAAATATTTCTCATTCACACAATCAATTTATTAGTTTATTATAAATTACACGATAGTTTCATTCTTAAAATATATCACGTTTAAAGCCTTACATTTGAAGTAGTTCTAATTATAAACGCATTATGAACAAATATGAGACTAGATCAAGCTTCACCATGGCGGTCGCTGATATTGCCTACTCCGACAAGAGAATTCGTCCAACATTTTCTTGCTTACAGAGTATGTATTTGTTTCAAGTTCACATGTATTTCACCAATTACACACTTTTATATATGTATGTGTTGTTTTTTAGAAAAAGGTTTTTATGTCATTATTTTTATCTTTTCAGGATGAAGAAAGAAACAAAACGAACATGTCCGTATTTAAAAATTCACTTCCAACATCTTTTACTAATTATAATTTTTATTTTAGTAAATATTCATTTAAATCAATTATGCACTTCCATAGATGCATTTGTTTGTATTTCAATAATGTTTATGACAATCGTAAAATCTTCACTAACAATCATGCAGGTTACATTTGTTTCTGTGTCTCTTAGATGGTTTTGTTAGATATGGTTGTCATTATACATTAATCAAAATCACACATGGTATATATGATTAACGATTCATTATTAATGATTTACATTTCAAGAATTCTAATTGTTTTAAAATGTTTTGTATACAAAATCAAAGGTAAAATGTTTTCTTATTTTACTAAAATATTTCTAATTTACTATATACATAAAATAAAAAGTATCTAATTTAACACTATCTTAATAATTTAAAAGTTTTAGAGTATGCTGAAAATTTATGCTTATTATTTACTTAATAGTATATATGTTACAAAATAATAATAGTTTGTGTCATGACTTTAATAATCATAAATTTTAGAATATCATAAATTGCATTATATCTAAAACTTTTAAATTATTAAGATAGTAGTAAGAGGAAGAGAGAGGCAGCAGTCGAGAGAGAGGGGGATGAGCGAGTAAAAACAGATTGGTTTCTGTTGGTGTTTGCCAACGATGGAGCGACGACGGCGGTCGACGACAGGAGACAGAGAGCAGTGAGAGAAGCAATAGAGAGAAAGAGCGAGGTGTGTACTGGTGCGTGTCGGAGAAAGAAGGGAAAAGGGGTTCCAACCCGGGGAGCTTAAAAAATGAATACAACGATTTTACCTGATCTAAAGCTTCAAAATGAGTTAATAGAAAATAAATGGTATTATAATTATTATGAATGATTTTAAGTGTGAAAATTACTTTGATGAAGTGACCTAGCTATGAATCTCTCGTATAATTGTTATATGATGTAATAATGGATAAATACATGATTGGATAAAAATTTACTAATACAATTATATTGAAAAGCAGGTGTTACGTGTATATGAAAAATATAATGGTAATAGTAAATAATAGTGTTTAAACATGAAAGAGAGGCAGAAAAGAAGAGAATTTAGATGGTTCGATGAAACATTTATTTATAGTTTAAAGGGTTAATATTGAAAAAACCAAATAAATTTTTCTCATTTTCTTAATTAACTCTCTACCCTTTATTCAAAATCAAATGTATTGTACACCACGTTGATGTTATATAGGTTGTTGGTATTTGGATTGAAGGCAATGACAACATCACTAGACAAGAGAAATATAGTTTTATATGGAAGGCCCGATCATAGTCATAATACTCTACCATTCTTTGGAAGAAGTATCATATGTATTGTACGCATTCTTTTTGAAATACAATCATACGACCGTTGGTAATTTCTATATCTTGTGTTTGAATTACTTGTCGTGTTTTGAAATTGAAACTAAAGTCATTCAAAAAAATATGCCAGTGAACAAAAATATTCGTCGCCGTCGCCGCTTTGCGCGGGTACCATACTAGTATATATATATATATATACACACACACATATGTGAAGAAAGTACTGAACTCATAAAATCTAAGAAAGATTAGTTTTCTACTTTTAGGACGGATTTAAGCATTAATAATGAGTGTCAAAGGACAAGATTATATTTAATATACTAAATAATTTTCATAAAATATATAATTAACACCTACTATTTTATTATTCTGATAAAGTAACACCTCCTAGACCCTAGTTATTTTCTTAAAAACAAAGATAACTGAAAATATTTGGTAACCTACTTTACTTCCAAGTTTTTGACTTACTACTAACCATGTTTTTTCAAAGAAAATGGCTTTGTGCCTAAATTATATTCACCTTCTTAAAAGTACGATAAAAAGTACAATTATAATTAGAAAGAAAGTTTTTAACTGTTAAGTTTGTTTAATCACTTTAAATGGGAAAATAATTATTTTTTATCTATTTATTAAGTAAGTGCATTGTTATGTGCATACGTTCGGCCTCCCGTTAATTTTTACTAATCATACAGCTCTAATTTCAAACAAAACACGGACCCGGTAATTAAACTTAATCAACATCTCACATTAACAAGGGAGGTGTATGATTAGGATGACCCTTAAAATAAATGAAAATTGAATGACCCTTAAAATAAATGAAAATGACACAAAACATATGCATACTTTCAACTTTTTTCCGATATAGGTTGTATACTATTTTTATACACATTTAGGATGCGTACTTTAAAATTTTTTCGTTTTGATAGTCGTAGTTATTTGAAAATGGATATACCGACTAAAAAGCTTACGTGATTGATAACATGACTAATGAAATGGAATTAAATAAACTCATTCTCATTGCTAATTTTGTTCTAAAAATCATTTGGCAACGAAAATTGATCGTTGCAATTTGTAGTTTTTCTAGCAGTACATGTCATCAGTCACGTAAGCTTTGTAACAGATATATTCGGTTTCCATAAATCATCGATTACTAAAAGGAAATACTTTTAAAGTACATATTCTCAATGTGTACGAAAAATAATATAAAACATATATCGGAACAAGACTAAGACGGTGTTTGGTTCGCAGAATGTTCACTCCAGGAATGAAATGTTTCAAAGGAATAGAATTCTGGAGGGATTGAAATCTCTCTGAATCCAAATATTGTAGTTTGTTTGGTTGGCATGAAATGAATGAAATTCAGATTCAATTCCATTGTTGTTTTTTGTTTGGTTTATAAATTTGTCAAAGGAATGGGAGTATGATTATGACAAATGACCAAAATATATCATTAATAATTTTTCAGATTATTTTGAATTATAAAAAATATTTTAAAATTATGTTCTTTTTTTATTTTTTTCTTCATAAAACAATTTTTTTCTTGCTAAAAAAATTGTTTTCTTTATATATTAATAAAACAAATTTCTTAAATTGATAACATTACATACTAATGCTTATTACATAAGCAAAATAGTATCTGATGTGGTGAGATTAAGGTGGGCTAGGTGACATGGATAGGGTTGGATTAGGTAAGCTAGGTTAAAAGCAGGGTTATGATATGATATGGTAGGATGATATTAAATAGTGTATGTAATGTAAGAGTAGGAAAGGATTTAATAGGTTTGATAAGTTATTAGATCAGTGGTAAGGTATGGCGGAGAGTGGAGTTCGGGTAGGAATAAGGTACGATTTTGTAACGCCTGAAAATTCCAGTAAAATATTTTTCGCTCTTTGATATACAATCCAAAATTAAATAATTTTTATAAAATCAAAATTATGCAATTCCATTATCATATTTGGAAAAAGCACGATATATCGTCTATAATGTCGAATTATTTCACATTTAGGCTAACGGGTGCAAATACTGACAATTTACGAAATTAATTGGGTAGAAAAGGGATCAGACACAAGCACGTGTCCAACCCTCATTCCTTGCATGGTCTCCCATGCCCTCCTGAAACATCCTCCCTTTTTAACAGTTAATACATTCCAGGATTCAATATGCAAACCCAATAATTAAAATACAAATATTGCTTTAAACATAGTACATGTTTGTATTTACATTATCACTAAAGCACATAATATTTATAAGACTGCGGGGTCATGTTCTAGCTATTACAACATCATTGTTTATTACAACATCACCAATACCCAATCCCAAAGCTACATTATCTTCAAATTTACCAAATAGCTTTTATGGATCACCGGAAGACTGGATGATAACCTAAGAAGAAGGCCCATCGATTTCTTTACCTTTGCCTGAAAACATATAAATTCAACGGTAACCTATAAGCTTAGAGAGTTAATAGATTTAACATTCAACAAATACTTCTTTACAAACAAAATGTGAATACGGGCAATGTTTGCCCCTTCGTGCGGAGGGCACAGCTAACAAGTTTTCATCATGCTGGGAGGCATGGATTCCGAGACATAGATCTCCATGGCAGTTCAATCATCGATTGGGGATGTACAACCTGGTTGGAAGAGTATATGGGATGATCAGTCCCCGCCAGTGGCCTACTGTCAACCTCAACCCACGTCACACCAGATTATGAGTCTATCATCATGACGGAGCATGTACTAAATGATGCACTTCCAAATGAACGCAAGCTCCATGTTTATAACACGTCAAGCTCGAGGGTGCGTCAATAACAATAAATCATATAAGAGTGCCAAATGACATTTTATGAGCAATATGTACATGACAATAAGTATGTTAATGAAAAGAGAATAAATGTTTGAATAATAACCTATCACTCATAGTGGTTTTACTTAGCAAGGATGCCCTGGAAGGATACCATAGGTCTTACACAATCAGTTATGTCTTTCTTTTCCGGACCAGACTTTCACCGTTTAATTTTTATATCAATAGGTGCACAAATACACCACTAAGGTCCTGCTATATCAGTGTATACATTTGTATCAGTATTTGTACTTTTCATAACGATTCATAAAACTTAATTTTTTTTCATTCATTTCAAAGGACCCGAAATTCGCTTGACCCGAAGTTCGGTCCTCAACGGAAGTTCGGTTGCACCCGAACGTTGGATGGCCTGAAGTTTTGTCCTTTAAAGTTTTTCAATTTCTTATCTTTTCAGGTAAATCACCCAAAGTTCGGGTCCCCATGAGACCCGAAGTTCGGTTGTTCAATGAACCAAAGTTTGTTTCTTGACTTAGAAAGTTTTCACTCAAATTATCAACCGAAGTTCCTTAAACCCGAACTTCGGATATGACCGAAGTTCGTGTGGTTTGTTCATCAGACCCGAAATTCATACTTAGCAGTTTTAGTTCTCAGATTTACTTTTGCTACTTTTGTACCAATCCTATGATTGAGATTATTAGTGTAAGGTCCAATATTCTCCTTTTTAACACTAATTAATACGAAGTTAACCTTTTTATGCACCATTGATCAGGTTATTTAGGTTGTGTTCATAACAATTCGATGAACATACACACTTAGAAACATAGTAAATATTAAAATCATCCTTAGGAGCTAAATCAGAGGCTGAAATTTGGTATATAGCTTGTGTATAACTCGATTTAAACAATTCAGTTTGAAAATACTACATGCATTAACATCCTTAACAAGGAACCATGATTCGGTGTTCATAAAAACTGACACAAAAACCCATTAATTTGTAAATTAAGGAATTCTTACCTTAAATTGACGGTTGCGGTGACTGTAGTTCATTCCTAGTAACTCAATTCTAGAATTTTAGAGCTTGATTCCAACAATTTAACGTTCTTGATTTGTGGTGAGTGAGAGCCGTGAGTTTTAGAGAGGTGAAGTTTAGAGTGAAAGATAAGTGGGTTCATTAAGATGGACGGCCACTTCAATATAACCCTTTCTCAAATTTTCCGTATTTACAACATACCCCCCTCATCTTATACATTTTTCATTATTATCATTTCATTCCTTAATTATTTCCATAATTTTTAACACCACACAACGTCCATTTTTAATTATCCTTTCTTTGAGTTTTAGGACGAATAACAATGATGGTCCTTATCATTATTGTTGCTAAAAAACAACAATGATGATTTCTCATCCTTATTCTATCATATTTAATTTTGTTTGATGTTCATATTAACAATGATGGTTCCTCATCATTATTGTCACTCAAAAAACAACATTGATGATTTCTCATCATTATTTTATCATTTTGAAATTCATGAAGTGGAATTTATTTAATCGAGATATCAATCCATCAATACATAAATTGGGTCTTAATTGATTATTACTTTTAAATCAAACTAGGGATGTTATACCTCCTCCCCTTTTGGTTATTTTATTTGAGGAGTCATTCTCTTGTCCTTGCCCATGAAATCTTCACCATTATTCCAGTTCTATTTAAGCTACCTCTCATTTCCTTATGAAATTAGTGATTTTGGGACCTTCTGGAGCTTGAAGAAGGTGGAAAAGAACTTGTGTATTTCCAACAAGTGCTACACCAAAGGAGGCTTCCTTTGGTATACTCTCTTCCAAATTCGTAAATGAATATTGGTGTATGTGTGAAATCTACTTTTGAGCACATTCATCCAGGATGATTAATTTGATGTGATTGTCTTCATCTTCTTCATTTTTCTTGAAAAACTTCAAACACCATTAATGGTAAATACTTCAATCAAAACATGATTTTAAACCTTGAATTGTTAAATGATGTTAGAAATATGTTTTTAAACTTGTTTGTAAAGTTATTTTATGATTTCAAACGGAAATTTGAAGTTTATAGAAAAGATTTTATAATTTATAAAATGTGTGTTCTTGAGTAAAAATGAATATTAAATGGTAATTTGATTTTTATGTGAGGGTTTTACATTTGAAATGTTGCAAGGATGTTAGGATTGTTTTGGTTATGTATATATATATTTTATAAGTGGAAAAAGTTGGTTTGGAAGTTAAAATCGTCAAAAATAGCATATGTTCAACATTCTGTAAAAGTGGTGATCTGCACTACTCATGATCACGACCAAGTGTAGTGGTCACAACAATGGTGATCTGCACTGTTCATGATCATGACTTGGTGTAGTGGTCACGACAGTGTAGTGATCATGACCATATGTAGTGGTTATGACACTGTAGTGACCATGACCTACTGTAGTGGTCATGACCCATCAGAAAAGAAAAGATTTTTTCATTTCAGTGTAGTAGCCTGAATATGAGGCACTGTTATGATCATGACACCTCTGACATGATCATGACACTTCAATCATGATCATGACACGTCTGTCATGATAAGTACCCCGATCTAGATTGAAAGCTTACATTTCATAACAAAGTTAGAATTGTGATAGTATAGTGTCATTTTATGATTCCAGGTTTGAAAGTATAATCGGTAACGTGTATCAGTTAATTTGTGGCTAGAAGTCTTAAGCTTGCGTGGGCTTTATAACCTCAATGGCATCATGAGTAACAATGTTGTGAATTCATAAACGTGCATATACTTATTAATTGCCAACATCTGTGTGGCAAAATAGATATTGTAGGGAGTGTCGTCTCCTTAAAATACTGATCGGGAGTGTCGTCCTCCTACAGATATTTACTGGTTAGGGTGTCGTCCCCCATTTACGACTCTCGGGAGTTCCGTCTCCCTTCTTTTACATGTACTTTCACTTATCACACATATGCATTGTATGCTTTCACCTTGTTACTCTTATATTATCGACAGAAAAGTCTTTAATTGTACCATATCTTTTGAGGTAATAACTCTACGGATCCTATATTAGTGTTAGTCCCAAATAAATCAAACATAAACGATAACAACGAACAAGATGAAACAATTATAAAGGTAGCCAAATGATTTGCTCAAACCTTGAATGATGAACAAATGTTTTTCTCTACAGAGCAAGATGGCTACATTTCCCTTTCACCTTGAGCTACCTTGAGTTACACACACAAAACCCTAGGAGACCTTTAAGTACTAAAACTCTAATAGGCCAAAGCCCATGGACTCAACTAATAATCCCTTACAAAATATAAACATAAATATTAAATTATTACATAATTAATCCTAGACTTGATTACAATACAATAAGTCAAACAATATCCCCCTTTGTGATCAAGTCTGGATCCTTCAAGATAAGTTTTATCTTCTGACGAACAATCTTCCCTTTTTGATAATCTTTACTTTAAACTTGGACAGCTTCCAGGTTCATCTTTAAGATTTAACTTGGAACACTTGAAGCTTTGAAACTTTTTGAATCTCTTGAAGCTTTTATCTGATATCTCTCTCCCCCAAGATTCTTCAACCAAACATGGAATCCTTCATATTAGCTTTGCTCCCCCTGAATATCTTCCATCATCTCCTTAAACTTTTATGCTTCCAGTCATCTCCCCCTCATGATGATTAAGAGAATCTTGATTCTCATGTATATCTTTCAGGTATCCTTGGCAAGTAGCTTACTCCCCCTCAGAATGTGTATACCTGCTCTTTATCATCACAAAATGTCATTAGGCTTTGCAACCTGTGACATTATAACCAAATTAGAAAAAATAACAACCAGGACCACTTAGGTTTCCTGCTTACACAATAGTTAAAAAAACTATGTGACCTACGTTCAGCGTTAGATTGATGTTAAAACTGGTAGGATTTTGTTGGAATCTATTTTAGTTAATGAAAATAATTAGTCTAGGGGTTATTTTGTAATTATCTCATAGATAGTACTTTGTGTATAAATAGTAATAGGGTACTGTACATGATACGAATCTAACTTTTTGCATTTAGTTTTGCACGAAATTTGATAGTTAGGGCTACAGAGTACGTCTTGCATATTCTCTTTGTAATTATAATTTTGGTGCAAAGAATCATTCGGTTAGTGTGTCCTGCATTCTTAATTGTTTGTGATTATATTTGTGATTGATTAAACTAAATTCACAATTCGTATTAGAGCACATAAATGGCAAAATTTGATTGATTTTGAAATAATCTGATTTTTTTTAAAAACCCACTGTTTCATCAAAGTTTTGAAAAACTTGAAAAACCCTTAGGGTTTTTGATTCAGTGTGGTTGATTGTATAAATTGGATCGAAGATGTGGATTTAAAACACGAACAGATTGAATCTAATTTCAATCTGTAATTCAAAACACACAAAAAGATCTGTTGATTTTAAAGATTTTTGAAAAACGGTTTGTTCTTGACTGTTCTTGATAAAAACAGTGTGTTTGATCTAAAAATAATCAAAGTGGTTTCATAAAAAGTGTTTGTGAGTGAAAAACACATCTTCGATTTCAATTTGGGGTCGATTCAAGCATTTTAATTGAAAATATTGGAATCTGGACTTGAAATTTTTCAAAAATGATAAAACTCGAATTGAGTTGAAGTTCAAGTGTTAATCGAGTTGAAAAGTGTTTTAATCGAGTTGGAAAGTTAGTTTAATCGAGTTGGAAAGTTATTTTAATCGAGTTGAAAGGAGTTTTAATCGAGTTGGAAATTACTTACAACCGAGTTGGATATTAGTAAACATCGAGTTGAACCAATTGACATTCGAGTTTGTTTAAACATCAATTCGAGTTTGGTTAAACATACTTCAATTGGTTTTAAACTCATTCGAGCTTGATTAATATACTATTCGAGTTTGATTAAACAAAATACAAGTGAAATTCAAGTTAATTTGAGTTTTTACACAATTAATTCGAGTTTAATCAAACACAAGTCAAGTTCATTCGAGTTTATTGACACTTCATTCGAGTTTTACTGCTGTTTCATTCGAGTTTCATCAACTCATCATTCGAGCATCAGTACTAATCCTTTGATTGATCCTTTTTAGATTCAACTTTCATTCTTTTCCATTCGAGTTGATTCAACTCATTGATCGAGTTTTACTACTCATTGTTCGAGTTTGATCCCATACAAATCGAGTTTCACTTCTTTTTCATTCGAGTTTGATCAACTTATCACACGTTTGATCAAATTTTCATATTTATTTCAAATTCAATCAAAATCCATTTAAAAGATCTTGGAAGATTCCTTTTAATCAGTCATTATGTCAAAGGATGCACTAGCCATGGGGTCGGAAACCAAACCTCCTATTCTCTACAGAGGTGAATACGTTCAATGGAGGGAAAGGTTCCTAGAATTTATCAGTTTCCATGACTTATCTGAAGAAATGTTGAAATCCATGAATGAGGGACCATCTGTTTTTCTTGAAACCATACCAGCTGTACCAACCGGCAACCCTCCTATCTCGAAAAGAACAGTATATGTCACAAATCTGACTGAAGCACAAAAACGAAGAAAACTGTGAGACAAGACTGCCAGAAAGCTCTTGCTGATTTCAATCCCAAACAACATATATATCAGTCTAACCAATACAAAAACAGCCAATCCATCTGTGATGAGGTATGTAAATTGATGCGCGGTTCAGAAAAAGCAGCAACAAACAGATCCAGAAACAATCTGATGACCTTTGAAAACTTTAGAGCGAGAGAAGGAGAATTGTTGGAAAGTACGCATCTGGGGTTCATAAATCTGGTAAGTGAAATGAAGAGGAATGCAGTGACCAAATCCAATTTGGATATAAATGTCAAATTCCTGAATGTGCTGAATCCGGAGTGGGATAAATATACAATGATAATTCAGCAAACAAAATAGATTGACGACATGGACTTTCATATGGTTTTTGAGAACCTTAATAACTACCAAGAAGTTGTTTTAAGGAAAATGTCAAGAAAGAAACAGGCTGAAAAGGCAACCGTTGATCCTTTAGCTTTCTTGGCTGACAAGAAGTATAAGTACAAGCTAAAGAAGGAAAAGCGAGTTGTGTTGAGCAGTAGTTCATCAGACTCAGATTCAACAGATTCCTCAACTGATTCTGAGATTCAAGAGATGAAGAAACAGATGGCCTTGCTGACAAAGGCATTTCAGAAGAAGTTCTACCGCAAATCGACCAACAGTAAGATGAGATACAAGACAGGCTCAAGGAAGTATGAGAAGAAAAACAAATATGAAAAATCTTGAGAGAGCAGTGGCAAGAAGGCTGAGAAATATGAGAAAAATGATAAGCCTTCCAAGAAGGATACTGATAAAAAATGCTATAATTGTGGCAAACCAGGCCATTTTGCCAGAGAATGCAGACTGCCAGCTGTCAAGAATTCTGAATATTACACTCGAAAGGCACTGCTGGCAAAGGAAAAAGAGGCCGGTAAGGCTTTGATGGCTGAAGATGACCACTAGCATTAACTATTTGAAGATGAAGATATTCTAGACGAAGATGCACATATCTGTCTAAAATCTAAAGTGTTCAATGATTCTGAACCCAGTGAGTCTGCTATGTTAGCTGAGGATGAAGTTTAGGTAGGACTGACAGATGAGGAAACTTAAGAGCCAATGGAGTCTGATTCTGATAATGAACTGAGAGAAGACATGGCACTGATGGCAACAGGAGATGCGGGGTGAAGTAAAGAAAAGGAAGATGATGAATCAGATACAGATGCCTCAGAAAGTTCAGAGACACCAGAGGTACAATCTACTTCCGATTCAGATGATGATAACTCTTGTATGCTTGAACGAAAACTGACTCAAATGGCTTACATGCTAAAAAGATTTGAAAAATCCTTAAAAGCCGAAAAGAAAAATGTCCATTCCTTGAAAAACAAATTGAGTCAAGAACATGCCTTAGTGTTAGAATTTTCCAATGACAAGGCATTAGCAATAAGAGCAGTATCAGTTTTACAAGATAAATCCAATGAACTTCAAAGTGAAATTCAGAAACTGAACAACAATATATCTGACCTAAAAGAAAAACTGAATTTAGCCGAGGTAGAATCATCAAGTTATTCTGTGAAATATCATTTTATATTTGATGAAAGAACGAAGCTATATGAGAAAATTAAATCTTTGGAAGTTGAGTTTATTAAAAGAGGTCAAACAGATCAAACTATATATTTGAATCAACCTAAGGATACCAAATTTTATAATTCAAAATCAGGTATACGTTGGACGAATCCTAAATATCTAACAAAAGCAATTTCAAGTTCACCAACTATATATGATGATAGATATATGAATTTTGGATTACAAATGGTTTTTATGAAAGCTTCGGATGAAGTAGAATCGGGTGAAGATTTAAAAAGGTTGAGACCAGATAAAATGCAGAACACTGTAGATTATGACAGATTAAATGATAGTTATCAAAATTCTTGCATTTTAGAAGAGTATATTCAGACTTATTCTGAAAAGGATTTATCTGAAAATACTACTTATTTTCAAAAGCCGTATACACCAAGTTCAATTCTTGAAAAGATCAGTTCTGATCTTCACAAGGTAAGAAAATTTTAAAGAATAAACATAATTCTAAAGTGACTAATTCTCGTTTTTCTATTATGTCAGATTGTATTGTGAAAAGTTCAAGGAAGAAAGTTTGGAGAAAGAAACAACAAGCTACGAAAAACAAGAGATTAAGACAATAGTGGAGAATTAAAGAAAATGTTGTTACTGATAGGATTTGTCACATTGATAAATCTGTCTGTAATAAAATTTTTGATAAACATTGTGCTAAATACTCTCGTACTGATTTACTTTCTTTAAATTCTGCTCATTGTCATGTGTTGCATGCTAATTCTGTATATAAATCTAATAAGCTTGTATGGTTACCAAAGAAAAAGGTTCCTACTTTTAAACAGGAAAAGGTTCCAAAGAAACAAATTTCAAAATCAGTTCCACAACGAACTGTACAAAAATGGTTACCTAAATATACTGTTAAAAGGTGGGTTCCTAAATCAAATATGTTATTAGTGGAAAGGTCTAAAGACTCACCACATGATTTACCTAATTCCAAAGTACCCAACTATAAGTGGGTACCTCACGTCTTTCTTCGTTTTATAGGTAAATCATGTGTGGTAGCTTGACTCCGGGTGCTCAAAGCATATGACCGGACAGAGAGAAACCCTCACAAATTTTGTTGACAAATTCTATGGGATGGTACGGTTTGGGAATGATCAATTCTGTCCTACCAAAGGATATGGGAGTCTTGAGTACGAAAAAATTACAATTCAAAAGGTCTTCTACGTTGATGGTCTTGGTCATAATCTGTTTAGTATCGGGCAACTGTGCGACAAACGATTAGAGTCAACTTTAAGGCTAATCAGTGTAGCATTAGATCCGGGGAAGGGAAGAAGATTCTTGCAGGGAATAGGAAAACAAATTTGTACTCTATAGACTTAGCCAAAATCAATATGAAGAAAGATGTTTGCTTATTTTCCAAGGCAACATCTAAAGTATCATGGCTATGGCATCGTCGTTTATCCCATCTAAACTTCAAAGAATTAACCATTCTTGCAAAAGGTGGTTTAGTCAAAGGGCTACCCACTCTCAGATTTCAGTAGGAACAGTTGTGTGCAGCCTGTGAAAAAGGGAAGATGGTGCGAGCTTCTCACAAGTCAGAGGTTGACCACTCTTCAATTAGAGCTTTAGAACTTGTACATATGGACTTGTGTGGGCCTATGCAAGTCCAGAGCATTAACAAGAAAAGATATGTGTTGGTCATAGTCGACGACTATTCAAGATATACATGGGTATTCTTCCTGAGATCCAATTCCGGTGCTACTGAGATCATTATCGATTTCATTCGCAAAATTCAAGTCAAGCTGTAATTTTCATTTCAAACCATTAGATTTGATAATGGTACAGAATTCAAGAATAAGTCACTCGAGACATTTCTGAGTTCTATTGGAATAACTCATCAATATTTAGCAGCTTGTACCCCACAACAGAACGGTGTAGTTGAACGACGAAATCACACCCTTGTGGAATCTGCTATGTAACATCCGGAACTAAACCAGGTTAGCAACTATGAGCTAATCAGTATTTACTAGCCAATTATAACCTAATCAGTGGTCATAGCAATTAATCATAGTGATTAACAAAGTTCATAAGGAAATTCAATTCAATTAGAAACAATTTCATCGGTGCGATGAATCCGCAAGTTAATTAATCCGATCGATTTGTGATATGATGGATTAATTAAACTAAGTACATAATTAAATTAAGATTAGTGACACTAATAATGCACTAATACACTTACTTAACATTAGTTATGCAAGACTAAAACAATTCATTAAACAAATGCATTCAAAAGTATTTATGAATTTACAAAAAAAAAAAAAGAGAAATACAAGAATACATTTCTAAATACTTTTATACAAAAAAATATAAAAATACACCAAAAATGCATCAAAAATACGGCCCCTAGCTTGTACAACGTAGGGGTTGACTACAATTTTTTATTATTAAAACATCATACACAATCACCATCATCACACTTCACTCTTTCACTCCACCAAGATTTACACTCAACCTCCATATCCTTCATCATTTCAATCTACTTTTTTCATCTATAAATAAGAGACCAAATGCACTTCATTTCACACATTGAAAAAAATCAAAAAACCCTTTCTTTTCTCTCATCAAATCCGGCCAACACCTCAAAGAAACCAAAGTTTCCTTTTTTCCTTTATTCTTCAAGTTTTTCAAGTGTTCTTGGTGCAACTTTTTCAAGAGTTTCAACTTCTACTTGTTTGCAATCTCTAAATACATCAAAGTAAGTAAATACTAACTTATTACATCTTATATTTATGTTTATATAAGTCTTGCATAATGTATATAAATCACCAACAACAACAAGTTTCATAAAAACTCAAGTTTATAAATTACTAGTTTTGTTTTAAGTTTGTTTTCCTCAAATGTGTTTATAAATATATAAACACGTTATGTAAGTGTAAATATTATTAAAATAAGTTGTATAAATGTGTTTTATAACCTTTTATACATGTACTTTTTGAATAAACAACAAGAATCACAAGTTGTTTCAAGTTTATAAAATCCGGATTTTCGGCAGAAATATTACGTCTATGAAAAATCATAACTATTTCACAACTTAACGAAATGAGTTGATTCTTGTCTCAAAAGTTAGATCCATGTCTTAACTAAAAATCTGGAGGTTCTTATAATATAATATGGAGTTTAGAACCCCCAGATATTATTTGGGAACCCGAAAGTTTGACAGCTCAAAAATGACCAACATAGGGTTTTTAACGAGCTTTTTCCCCAACCTAAACACCTCGAAAAATGTCCGTTTTTTACTTTAAAATTCTTTGTATATAGTAGTTTTATGTCTAAGAAAACCAAAGCCTAAATCGTTTTGGAGCTCTGTTAAAAACAGCCTCAAAGTAGGCCGAAAAACCTTCAAAAAGCTGGAAATTTATATATATAAACTTGACGTTTTTAGTGGGTTTTATTTAAAAACTTGTAATGTTGGGTGATTTAAAACATATAAACCATTATACATACATATTATCATATATAGGAGTTATTAAGTCCCTTATATCATTTAGGACTCGGTTAAACACATCTGGTTTCATCACCCATCAAACAACCGAATTTGCATTTTGTCGCTTGTATTTGCCATCGCACTCTCGGTGAGTCTTCATAGCCCTTATTTTCACTATCTATTGGGGTGGAAACACATGCACTATTTTCATATGGACATCAAAACTGTTTATTTCTTATATGTATTACACATGTGTTTATGTGGATCCGTCAGCCCTAATATCATGAACCGATAATTACATTTATTTGTAAGCGCGAATATATTGTAGATAGATCTATCGGGAGTCATGTCCCCCATTCGGGTTAGTCTTAACCGGCTAACAGTGGAATGCATATATATTTAACACACGGTATTATAGTCAGGAATACTGCACATAGCAAACTCATTTAGTTAAGCTTCGGTTGCATGATGGTTTATGTGATACATACATGGAATTTATGTTTTATAAATTCAACTCATCTGATAATGTCCATACAATTGGTCTTTTTGCGTAAACCTATGAGCTCACCAACAATTTGTTGACGTATTTTAGCATGTATTTTCAGGTAACTAAGCAAGCGCATTCATCGAAAGTAACCTGAGGCTTCCGCATATTTTGGAGTCGCAATATTTTTATCAACCCACAGAGATTTATTTGCATTATTATGAATCTTGTGATTATGTAGCCGAATCTCTGTATTTTGCGAACTATTTACATTTCACGTTGGTTGGTAAAACAATATTTATTTTTGAAGTTAAATCAATGTATTTTGAAAATGTCCATATAGTGGTCGTGTACGCTTCCGCACTCGTCACGCCTCGCTGCCAACCGGGGTAGCAGGGTGTGACAGATTGGTATCAGAGACATAGTTATAGCGAACTAGGTTGCATTAGTAATCTAGACTATAGCTAGATCTAAGTTTTTACCGATTTTCAAAAACATTTTGTAATTAACTTAATATGAGACTTGGTGACAGCATCATGACAAGCCACGTTGTAATCATTTTGTCTGACTCGGAGGAGGAGCATACCCCCACCAGCCGATACAACCCGAAGGTATTCACCGAGGAGGACCCATCTGAAGAAGACCCATCGGAAGACGAAGAACCCATGGAAGAAGCGGACGAGGAAGAGCCAATGGAGGTCGACAAATCCTCCTGCGGATGGGGAGAACCATCCGAAGAGGACCCGCCAGCACCAGTGGCCCCCTCTTACGTCCCATACCACCCATCTGTACCATCTCACCGCACCTACCGCCCCACCCCAACGGACCCCGGATGAAGTTCATGGCCCGCAAAAGAGTTTTCATGCCGAGATGGGAGTCTATCCCAGTACCAGCACCTCAGCCAAGATTACACCCGAGGTGACGGGCAATCGCCCGCCGCTGGGACTGGATGCCCAATACCCTCCATGAATGGAGACGAGAGGAGGAAATTGTAGGTCCCGAGAGGTTTCCAAAGTATATAGTTATAAGCTGTAGAGGGGGGGTGAATAGAGCAATTTAAAAATCTACACACTCTTTTCTCAATGTTTGTATGTATTATCAACAATTTGTTAATTACAAACAAGCTTGAATGCAGAATAGTTCAAGCTGAGATGACAGATACAACAGTATGTTCACTAGTCTAAGACAAACTCAAACTAGTATACAATGAATACACTCACTAAGAAGCACTCACTGTGTTTACAAGACTTAAAGGAACAGCTTATGTAAAACAGCTTAGACACACAGATACTGGTTTACACAGAAGACTTGCATGCATGAATATCACACTTGCACGTTCACTCTTGGGTTTCAGCACTTAGCTTTCTTCACATTTCTTTCTGACCTTAGAAGCTTCCTTTTATACTCACTTAGAGGATCTAAGAGAAACATCTTCGTTGGACGGAATGAAAAAGGAGAAGTCTTGTTGAAAAGACAACATAACCTTTTCTGCACTTTTCTGAAAAGCAGACTTGTCTTCACATGTGCAGAACTTTTGTCTTTTTACTTTGTCTACTGTTGCATTGCCTTTAACTAATTTAGGAATGTCAACTTTGCATCTTTCTTCCTTGTAAAGGCCTATTTTGATATAAGAAAAAAGTCTGTCACCCTTTTTCAAATAACCTTTTGTCTTCATGTTACAGAACAGCTTGGGCAGGCTGAGCAGTTCTGTTTTCCACTTTGTCTTCGACTTTGTAAACTGATCTTGTAGACAAAAACAATACATGATGACTTGGAAACATATTCCATAAAGTGTTTAGCCTGTTCACAAAGAACAGGTTCTGTTCACAAAGAACAGAACACTTTAAATTTGCCCAAGCTGCTCAACAGTGTAGAGCAGCGTAGACAGTTTATGTCCAGCCTGTTCAGTGACCTTTGAAGGCACTCAGCTTTTCTTTGCTGAAAACAAAAAAGTTGGTTCTTTGAAAAAAAAACAATTTGCAATAACTAAAATCCATCCATCTCACGGGACAGACAGCCTCTGCTTGTCTGAGCAGCTTCAAAGGCTTCTTTGATATGTTCAAAAAGAATCCTTCCCCTTCACTGCCCCACCAAACTGAACTTCTCACAGCTGTTGCACTCACTGCTAGTTGCAACACGTATCCAACTCTCTCTCTTCTAACCTCTCCTTACAAACAGACTCCGGCCTCTATGGCAGCCATTCACAACAAGCTGTCATCTCTACTCACTTTTTGCCACACTACCCTTCCTAACACATTGGCCAGCCTGAACACTCTTCTGGCTCTCTATCAATACTGTGTCCTCAGGACCTTGCTGATGTGCAAGATACTTTGAAGTCCATCTTGCCACAGGGGCTCAAAGGCCTGTTGTTCACAGCTTCTGATTTTAGACGAAATAAACATGTTAAGCTGACCACTCTGTTGCTGCCATTCCCACGCCTCCTTCTTCAGGCCTGTCTTTCCCAGCTTGCAGAGGTTACGGACAACCTGGTACTTTCTTAATGACAAGCCTGGTTGGCCCCAAGCTGCTGCCAAATGACTGGTGTATTGTGCTGTGACTTTGTGTTCTTCAGGCGCCACGAGTGTTGAAGTGTGCATGTTCCATCTACCTTCAAAGGGCCGGGAAGTCATACTTCCTCGAAGATAAGTCTAATGGGGTGACGAACTATGCTTCTTCTCTATAGAAGCATGCCCAACTAAGTCTACGCTGTACCCTACAAACTCCCACTGGTCACCAGCAGGGACGATCTACATGGTACAGTGAACTGGGCTCTCAGCTGCTATGCCCTACTCAGGCTGGTCTCTTCCAAACAACCCTGTCCTCGGGGGCGGTCTTACAGAGGCCTCGGTTAAGGAGGACACGTCATTCTACTGGAACGTTACCGAGAAGTAGATTCCTAGGACTGCGTCTAAGCAGCAAAAGGAAAAGAGCACCATGACTCTAACGACAAAGCGAAGTAACGACAGCTGAGAAATCCTGCGGATTCAGCTTCGTAACAAGCTCCAGCGAGCACAATGGCTTCTTCCAGAATGGCATTATTAATGAATAAATGCGCAGAGCTCGAATTGATCTCTGAACCATTTTACATTCTCGCAATCGTTGTCTCTCTGATAGTTCTCTATCATAGCTCGGCTAACATTGACGTGGTTCTTTGCTTCGGCACCGGTTACTTGAGTTTAGGAAAGTTAACTGGAGAGAAAAAGAACGAATCTGCTAAAGCTGCTTGAAATCTTTTGCACTGTGCCAAGAAGCAAGCAAAATTAAAAATGTCTACCTGGAGCGGCAAAAAGAAATTAATGGGAAGCTGCTAAGGTCTCAGCAGGACGAACACAGCCGCGAAGGCTAGTCTAAATTGTAGACACGACGCGGTATCAGTCTCAGTGTGATGCCAGAAGTCTTCAGAGTACCGCATCCTCGCCCGCGCCACAACCACTTTGACACCATTGGCTAGAATTATAGTTAATTCGGATGCTATGGTATAGCCTACTTAGAAGGCTTGCCAAGGAAGCTGATTGTCTATATGCTTGTTCTTCCATTCGAGAGAAAAGGCACATAGTGGAAGCTTCAGATCACAGGATGGGTTCACAGCCCTGAAATGGAGCATCCTACATCACACTGATGTTGCACAGCTGGATACAGGGAATGGGTGGACACATGGCAGTTGCCCTGAGCCAGTCTACGTCAGAAACGGCTAAAAACTATCAGGGCATACATCAAGAAGCTGATGTGAGAGAGTAAGTGAGCTGGGCCTGATTCCAAAGAAGGAAAAGATGTGTTCTCTGTGACATACCCCCAAATAGGCCAGTAATGGACAAAGAAGGATACGAGCGATGGAGCTACTACTTACGCTGATTGAACAGGGCGACTATGCGATGAATTAAAAGGAGTTGATCATAGTCTGCCTAAAGGAATAGAGTTTGAGGATGGCCAAGATTATGAAGAACCTGAGCTGGGGGCATTTTTTGTAGATCCCCTAACTCAGAAGAAGTGCTTCCAAAGGAGCCTCAGAGCTGTACAACGTTGATCTGAGACACTTGCCGCCTTCAGACTTACAGTTTCTTTCAGGCAGTCTGCAAATGGAGGCAGCCATCTGGGATCAGCTCAGAGGCTTCTATGAAAGAGGAGAGCTCAAATGATCCCAAAGTTCATGTTATACAGAGTGAAATTGAGGAACTCGAGGATACAGGGAAGAAATGGAAAGGATGGTCAGGATCCTTCTCCATTGATATGAAGTCCATCTAACCATCTGGTAGGTGAAGAATGGAAGCTGTCCATCAGTTGGCACAGGCTTGCCATTATCTCTCCCAACTCAAACAGTCCAAACATCTTGTACCTTCGTTGTACATCCTAACATTAGTTGTAACATTATTACATAAGTTGCTAAATTTTGCTTTTACATTAGTTGTTAAATACTTATACATAGTTGTACTCTTGTAAGAACATGTGTTGTTCTAGTTATAGTCAAGAATCAGTTGTATATAAACTGATCTTTTTACTTTATGTATGTTTGTAATTTCATCTCAGCCAAATGTACTGTAAAAATATTAGTTGATTTTTGATAAGACCAGCGGGACTGGTTCTTGCAAATAGGGGGAGATTGTTAGGCACAAAAAGGGGCCTCAGTCAAACCTGTTCTACATCTGAGGGGGAGATTATAATCAAACCTGTTGATGCATTTGAAGGTTTGAATTTAAGGCCTGTTATTGCCTTATTGAAACCTGAAATGATTTGCAATATCAGTCTAAAGCTGTTCTATATGTTGCATGTGTTGCAACTAAGACAGTTTGTCCAAGCTGCTTTGTCTGCTGANGGTTCAATGGAGAACCTCTATGCATCGAAGAACCTTGAAGAACCTCCATGCACCACCACAAATGCATCACAATTCCTCCGTAATGCATCATTATTTCCACGTGATGCATCAAATTCTCGAGTGATGCATCGATTTTTACATTATTTCCACTTGATGTATCAAATTCCCGCGTGATGCATTGATTTCTACGTGATGCATTTCAGTTTTCTCGCGATGCATTGTGGTTCTCCAAGGTTCTTCGATGCATAAGGTTCTCCATTGAACCCACCCCTATATTTATATATATATATATATATATATATATATATATATATATATATATATATATATATATATATATATATATATATATATATATATATCTATAATATGGTTTGAGAGAGTACCACCCATTATGTAGCACACCTTTAAAAAAACTTTTTTAAAATTATTTTTTCATAAACATGTTTTAATTAACATTCTGAAGATCATATGTAAATTTCACATACATTCACATCTCATAGCTCCTAAAAAATGATGTGAACACACACTTATATAATTTTGAATGTATGTGAACGCACATATATGTGATGCGTGATTCATGCGCTTACAATGTTCGGATTTGCGTGAAATTTACATATCATCTGTGTAATGTTAATTAAAACATGTTCATGAAAAAAAATTTCAAAAAAAATTATTTTACCAGAAGATGTTTCTCTTAGATCCTCTGAATGGGTATAAAAGGAAGCTTCTAAGGACAGAAAGAAGAGTGAAGAAAGCTAAGTGCTGAAACCAAGAGTGAACGTGCAAGTGTGTTTTTCATGCATGCAAGCCTGCTGTGTAATTCAGTATCTGTGTGTCTAAGCTGTTTTACATAAGCTGTTCCCTTAAGTCTTGTAAACACAGTGAGTGCTTCTTAGTGAGTGTATTCATTGTATACTAGTTTGAGTTTGTCTTAGACTAGTGAACATACTGTTGTATCTGTCATCTCAGCTTGAACTATTCCGCATTCAAGCTTGTTTGTAATTAACAAATTGTTGATAATACATACAAACATTGAGAAAATAGTGTGTAGTTTGTAAATAGCTGTATTCACCCCCCCTCTACAGCTTAAAGCTATATACTTTGGGAACCTCTCGGGACCTACATATATGTTTATAATCTCAGTCCTTTTCTCACATATACAATCTCAGATATGTCATCACAACAATCCTTGATGCAAAATAGAAATAGTAACCTTGTTCTTTTTATCTAATATCAGATATGGGTAATTCAAGCAAACAGCTCACAGCAACATATTTTTCTATCCTAAATTAATACAAAGCATTTTAATCAATCATTTGCATATAATTGACATATATGTTTGATATATGTGAGAAATTGCTATATGTGTGTTCTTGAATAATTATATGTATAAATATATATGCTTAAATATAATTTAGTGGCCATTGGCCAAACCTAATTATATTTAAAAGCTATAAAACACTTAGCAATAATACTTATACAAGATCCTTGATTATAAGCTAGTTTTATTGACTTGATATATACTATATAATGTAAATTACAGACATTTCAGTGCACACCAGATATTAAATTAAAGCATATAATTCGGTTATGAGTCAAAGCTAAGTGCTAGAAAGTATTAAAGCTTGTTTAAAGTGTTAAAACCTTCAGAATCATAGCAAAGCTATATCGAGCGAAAAAAACTATATTAAAGCCTATATAAGCCAGAGCAAGCATTTCAAAGTGTTACAAAACTATAAATAAGCAGGTGCAAGCATTAACAGTACAGTGAGTAACAGTTATTCATGTTTACATGTACATTATGTAATTGAGACATACTTTGCTTCTATGTGCTTTCTTTGGCCTTCAATAGAGTTTATGTGAGTGAAGGTGAACACTGAGGTACAGGCGGTGCCCAGCTTAACCAGATCTCACATTTGTTCTATTAAGATGCATTACTTACTGTTAACTGAATATCTTTCCGCATATTATACAACAAGATTTGTTTAAGCGTTTCTTTGTGCATTTCATGAGCATTTTTATATTACCGCAAGCAATTCTGATGCTTACCACTATCCCAAGCATTTATGCGGGTAGCTAGCCCCGCATCGTGGATGATCATCTGTAAGCGGTAACCCTAGTGGTGGCATCTCCTTTTCAGCGTGCAATGTCTAAATTTGTGGAAGCATTCACTCTGGTATAAGCAATAACACTGAAGCAAGCAAGCATGACATTTGAACAGCCTTTATAGGCATATCTATTTTAAACCACATATTATACATGCATTCTGAATTTTGTTATCTCACTAAGCAATTAGCTTACAGTTGCTACTTACAATTTTTACAGGCAAAGGTAAAGAGCTAGCTGGACAATCTGCTTAGGTTTATTTTCTGATCAACCCAGAGGACTTTAGCTCACTATTCAGCTTGTGGTATAGCTTTGTGATGCCATGGGAACTGGGTAGTTGATTTTTATATTATTGTGATGTAATAAAGATTTAGTATTGTAACCTTGTAGCATGTGTAGTGCATGACTCATTGTAATCCTATATTTAGATTTATGCAAGCTTTAGACTCAATATGATGATCATGACAACTATTATTTATTCCTGGGATTATGCAAGCATGCTTAAAGAAAGGATGTCCCTAAGGAACTTAATTTTTTAAAAAATTTCAATTTTGCCCTTATGAATTAATTTCATATGGTCCCTAATTAATTAATTTAGTTTTTTATGTTTAATTATTTGTATATTTATAATTATTTAATTAATAAATGATATTTTACTTATTAGTATAATAATTTAATTACAATTTATTTATGTATTTACCTTTGTATTAATAAGTGTTATTATTATTATTATTATTATTTTTTTTTTTTTTTTTGTTGTTATTATTGTTATTTCTACATTCATTCGTTTTGACGAAAATATATATTTTATTATTAATCGTTTTTTAAAATTATTATTTATCAATGTATTTAACTAATTTTTCCTTCTTATTTTTCTTTATTATTTTTTAAATACTATTAATGTTGTTTTTGAAATTCTAAACATGAAAAATATGTACACTCATTTATAATTTCTAAAAATCATTCATTCTTATTTTATAGATTTTTATTAGTAGACAATTGTATATTCTACATGTGAAATAATGTTAGCAAAGTTGTATTATTTTAATTAACTTCAACAAAATTCTAATTTTTAGCATTTTTAAAATTTTTATGAGTGTAAAATAGGGTTGTAAAACGAACCAAACGTTAGTGAACATACCATCGTCCGGTTCGTTTACAGCTCTAGTGTAACATATCTTTTCGTTTAATAAATTAATGAATATAAATGAACTTCCCGCAACGGTTCGTCGAATGTTTGATATATTTCCAACCCTATGTTCCACCCATAAAAATTAAAAAAAAAAATGCTAAAAAAGTTACAAGCTTGTTAAAGTTTATCACAAATAATACAATTTACTATCACTGAATTTATATGTAGAATATGCAATAGTCTACCAATAAAAATCTATAAAATAAGAATGAATGATTTTTAAAAATTTGTAAATGAATGTACATATTTTTCATGTTAAGACTTTTAAAAACAACATTAATAGGATTATAAAAATTAGTATATTAAGATAAGAATGGTAAATTAATTAAATATATAGATAGATGGAAAAAATATAAAACAAAACTTATTAAAAAAATATTTTTGTTAAAACGCATAAATGATGATGATGATGAAACTCATTAATATATAGATAAAAAAAACATAAATAAATTGTAACTAAATTCTTAGCATTTATTGATTAAACAATTACAATTTTACAAATAATTAAGCATTAAAAAACTAAAATTAATTAATTAGGGACCACATGTAAAATTAATCTATAAGGGCAAAATTAGAATTTTAAAAAAATTGAGTTTTTTAGGAACTGAAAGCGTGACAATGTTTCAAAATATGAACTACTAATGTAATTTTTTAAAGTTAGGAACGAAATCCGTAATTTGCTATAAACCAAATGGACCATTTGTGTAATTTACTTTTTTTATAATGGTTGAAAAATAAAAAAATGGCATATTTGGGTTTTCAAAAAAAAAACTAAACCAAAAACCGATGAAACCATTATCTTTAAATTTAAAAAAAATAAATCAAGAATACTTGACAAAAACCGAAGTGTTTTCTGGTTTCAATTTTTACAAAAACAAGAGTTTTATGAAAACATGTTCATTTATATATTTTTTTAAATTAATTTTCATTTTCAAAGTTTATAACTAAATGTTGAAAACAATTTTAATATGTTTTCAAATCATTTTCATGAATTCCAAAACTGAAAACTACAATTACTATATGAATGTATTTTTAGAATTCTCAATTGTTTTTTTTTTTAAATCTAAATCTAAAAACATTTTCTTGAAAACTAAAATTGAAAACAAATAAAAAATTTTCGTCAAATGATTGCAGCCATAATTTTAATAAATAAAAAGGTTACCATTAAAAAACAACAAAAATACAAATTTATGAACAGAATGTTTTCCTTGTATTTTTTTTTTGAAATTTTTAGTTTTTATATTTTAGTTTTTATTTAAAACTATATAAAAATTGAGTTGACATCTTTTTCCTCACATAACTCACAGATGGTTCCACAGGTCTAACGTTGAATCCTCTAAATCTCCGATGATGAATCCCCTACACCTTCAATCAGACCGATGTCTTCTCAACAGCTTTGATAATCTTCTCCAAAACTTCGATCATCTTTTTACAGGGGGTTTGTGTTTTGTATGTTATGATTTATTTAATGGCATTGCGAGACGAACTTTTAAGACGTCTCAGTTCAAGAATTATAATCTTTATAGAAAATTTAATAGAGATTCAGGTTTTGTGTTCGATTCACCACAATTTATGTTTTATATGTTATGATTTCTTTGATTTGTGTTCAACAATTTATGTTTATATGTTATGATTTCTTTAATTTGTGTTCAATGGATTCAATTGCAGAGGCAACTGAAATATTGATTTGGGTTTTCAATCAAATTCAAAAACAACTTAAGAATCACTTTTAAAAATGTTTGTTCAAGAATAAAAATCTGTCAAATGAATAAGATTTTAAAAGATTGAATTTGTTGAATTCAAATATGTCACCAGTTTGAACGAGATGTATTTCATTCCTTGTTTTTTTTGTTTAGTATGTAAATCTACTAAAGAAATTTTAGTATAATTATGACAATGATCAAAAATTCAAAATACCCATATTAATAAAAAAAATTTCTTGAATTATAAAAATATTATATAACTAGTACCTTCCTTTTAATTTTTCTCTTTATAAATAAATGACATTAAAAGAAACTGTAACTTTAAATAGGTTGTTTTCATATTCGATATTTCTTTAATTATAAAAAATATAAAGTTATTTATTTAAGGCTCCGTTTGTTTTGGCAATTTTAAGTTCTATTTCTTTATACAAATTTTATGAACCGAATGTTTTCCTTATATTTCCTTTTAAAATTTTAAGTTTTTGAATTTTTTTTGTTTTATTTAAAACTATATAAAAATTGAGTTGACATTTTTTTCCTTGGACAACTCACAGATGGATCCACAGGTCTAACGTTGAATCCTCTAAATCTCCGATGATGAATCCCCTACACCTTCAATCAGACCGATCGTCTTCTCAACAGCTTTGATAATCTTCTCCACAACTCCGATCATCTTTACAGGGGGTTTGTGTTTTGTATGTTATGATTTATTTAATGGCATTGATGATTTGTGTTCGATTCACCACAATTTATGTTTTATATGTTATGATTTCTTTGATTTGTGTTCAACAATTTATGTTCATATGTTATGATTTCTTTAGTTTGTGTTCAATGGATTCAATCGCAGAGGCAATTGAAATATTGATTTGGGTTTTCAATCAAATTCAAAAACAACTTAAGAATCACTTTTAAAAATGTTTTTTCAAGAATGAAAATCTGTCAAATGAATAAAATTCTAAAAGACTGAATTTGTTGAATTCAAATATGTCACCAGTTTGAACGAGATGTATTTCATTTCTTGTTTTCTTTTGTTTAGTATGTAAATCTACTAAAGAAATTTTAATATAATTATGACAATGATCAAAAATTCAAAATACCCATATTAATAATTTTTTTCTTGAATTATAAAAATATTTTATAACTAGTACCTTCCTTTTAATTTTTTTTCTTCATAAATAAATGACTTTAGAAAAAACTGTAACTTTAAATAGGTTGTTTTCATATTCGATATTACTTAAATTATAAAAAAAATAAAGTTATTTATTTAAGGCTCCGTTTGTTTTGGCAATTTTAAGTTATATTTCTTTATACAAATTTTATGAACCGATTGTTTTCCTTATATTTCTTTTTGAAATTTTAAGTTTTGAAATTTTTTTGTTTTATTTAAAACTATATAAAAATTGAGTTGACATTTTTTTCCTCACACAACTCACAGATGGATCCACAGGTCTAACGTTAAATCCTCTAAATCCCCGATGATGAATCCCCTACACCTTCAATCGGACCGATCATCTTCTCAACAACTTTGATAATCTTCTCCACAACTCCGATCATCTTTACAGGGGGTTTGTGTTTTGTATGTGATGATTTATTTAATGGCATTGATGATTTGTGTTCAATTCACCACAATTTATGTTTTATATGTTATGATTTCTTTGATTTGTGTTCAACAATTTATGTTTATATGTTATGATTTTTTTAATTTGTGTTCAATGGATTCAATTGCAGAGGCAATTGAAATATTGATTTGGGTTTTCAATCAAATTCAAAAACAACTTAAGAATCACTTTTAAAAATGTTTGTTCAAGAATGAAAATCTGTCAAATGAATAAGATTCTAAAAGACTGAATTTGTTGAATTCAAATATGTCACCAGTTTGAATGAGCTGTATTTCATTCCTTGTTTTCTTTTGTTTAGTATGTAAATCTACTAAAGAAATTTTAATATAATTATGACAATGATAAAAACTTCAAAATACCCTTATTAATAATTTTTTTCTTGAATTATAAGAATATTTTATAACTAGTACCTTCCTTTAAATTTTTTTCTTCGTAAATAAATGACTTTAAAGAAAAATATAAAAAAAACCGCTAACTTATCAGTTTTTTGTGATTAAAACCCTAAACCATTTTTGGTTGCATTGAAAACCCTAAACTAACTAAAATTCAATAAATCAATGTTTTATCGATGAGTAACCGGTCACGTGGACCAGTAAATAACTTACGTAGAATAAATTTTAATTGTTGAAATCAGTTGCCAAATATTACACATCATTTAAACACTCATTGATTATGTAATCCCGTTTAAAAATTACAATTAAAAAGTATCAACGGGGGTTTAAATGATGTGTAATACTTGACAACCAGTTTCAACAATTAAAATTTATTCCACGTAGGTTATTTACCGGTTCACGTAGGATTAATAACCGGTTCCAACCGGTTACCCATTGATAAAACCTTGATTTACTGATTTTTAGTTAGTTCAGGGTTTTCTATACAACGAAAAATGGTTTGTGATTTTAATCACACAAAACTGACAAGTTGAAGATTTTTTGCGCAATTATTCCTAACTTTAAATAGGTTGTTTTCATATTCGATATTTCTTAAATTATATAAAAAAAATAAAGTTATTTGTTTAAGGTTCCGTTTGTTTTGGCAATTTTAAATCTTCATTTGTCTTAAATCATAGAACTTAGCTCTTACATGATTTAAGACTGTTAGTTACATTTCAAACATAATTGGATTTCAGATCTTAAGTAATTTCAAACTTAAGATCTGAAAACATCTAAAACTAGTTTTTTTTACCCGGTCGGTGACCGGATTTACCTTATTAAAATTTTAAAAGTCTTATGTTTGTCATTACGATATATAATAAAAATTGTGTATACAAGTGTTTAAGATAGAATTATTTATAATAATAACGTATTTAACATTATCTTGTATCATAGAAATACTTTCGACACAAATAACATAAATGTAAAAATGCATAAACTATGTTCAAACACCATTTTTGTTAAACACATCACAAAGTTTTTAAGGTCACATTTTAAAAAATATGTTTCTAGTTATGTATAAAGCTGGACTCTAAAAACCAAAAAAATTATATTTATATTTCTTTTTGTTACTTGATTATTATTTTTAATTAGTAAAAGTTAGTTTTTAGTGTGTCATTTTAAAAGAATATGTTTCTAATTATGTATTAAAGTTGGACTTTAAAAATTAAATTTCATATTTATATTTCTTTTTGTTACTTGATTATTATTCATTATTACAAAAATTTAGATATCTTTTATTACAATACAAAATATTGGCTAAGTTTTCAAAAAAAAGTTATAACGTGATTATCTTTTTTGTACAGAATAATATTTGAGTAAGTCTTTTATAACTTTTATAAAAGTTTAAATATTTTTTGAAGAGAAAAAAAATTATATAATACCTTAAACGTATAATTGGTCAAACCATAATAGCTTTTTATGTAAATTAGTTTTTTTATAATACAAAATATTATTTTATGATTTATGAATTTTCTTTGGTAACTATGTTGAAAGTAACTGGTAACTTCCCCACTATTTTAAAAACTGACAAATTCTTAATTAAATGACGTAAATGCAGCGCTGATAGAAAAATGATGGAATTTGTATTTTTAAAAGTTAGTAGTGACTGGTTATGTAACTCATTGATGCTTCCAACACTTGTATATTTTGCATTAACAAAGTTTCCCAATATAGTTGATATATAATTATTTTATGTAATTTAATTCAAAAAATTTACTTTGAAGCAATATATTTAATGAAATTGAAATTAGGAATGTATCAGAAACATAGAAATAACAAAATTCAAATAGCAGTAATTACGAATCAGAAAGTATGATTACTTTCACTCTTGCTCTTCATAGTTTGCATTTCTTCTACATGCATTTCCATTTTGTGATACTTCAGAAAAAGAAAAAAATGACAACAAATTTTGTTTCTATTAAATAAGATGAAATATATTTTGTTATATTGATGAAATTAATTTGTTACTGTAATACAAAGTTACTTGGTTTTTTAAAATAAATCTTTGTATTTTCTTTACGGTGCTTGGTTTGGTTTTTAAAGTTTGTTTCTGAAAAATTAATTTATTAAAAAATATAGACTTTCAAGCAGAGTTTATGAAACATAAATTAACAACGTCAAGATCGAAACAAAAAAAAGATATGCAAAAATGGGAATGGTAGTGATAAGTAAACTTGATATTTGATTCAAAAAAAATTTACATGGTTGTCGATGTCAATCTGTTTTAAATCTATTTCTACTAAACAAAAGACGTAAGCACATAAATCCAGTAATGATTTCTAGAAATTTTTTACATGGTACTATTAAAATGTTTTTCGTACGTTGTCAAGTTGATAGACGACTGAAATTTATAAAATTAGAAATAGAGAAAAACAGATTTAGAATATTATAAAAGTTGAAAGAAAAAGTTGATGAAAAAATGATTGTAGGACTAACTTTGTACCTTTGCTGTATTCTTCAATTCCATGATGCAAAAACACAGGTCTTGTGATTTATCAATTTCAGGATACAGAAAATATTTCACAAGCTACCGCGATGACCCTTTATATAATTGGGATTGGGAGTTGTATTCCTAAATTTTTGCAATTAGTGGGTTTGTAAAATTATAAGATTGACCCTATACTTTTTTGGTTTTTGAGGGCAGAAGAGTAACTTTGTATATATAGTGGGTGGTTATGCAAGTAAATTGAGTTTGTTAAAAAAGTAGTGGACAGTTTTTATAAGTTAATTAGTAGTTTTTAGTTAACTATTATTTGAACTTGTCAAAAGAGAATAACTAACTACGGTTTATTTTTGTTGTGTTTAAATGAGTTGTACAATATGCTTTTCAAGAAATACGGCTTATCAACGGCTGCAATTGACAAACGACAAAATCTGACGGCTGAGATGAAAACCTTCTCTCTGCTCCGCAAACAATATATATTATTAATTAAGACTGGAATTAAAGAGGCTGACTCCAGTCTAAATATGAAATTAAGATTTGAACTTTTTATTTCTAAATTAAATCAATATTTTATTTAACTAAAAATAATTAATTGATTGGTTAAACAATTATTTAATTTAATCAATTAAAAATAATTATATGACGTAAATAATAAACATTTTAATATTAAATTTAATTACACTTTTTTGTATGAATTAATGTAATTTAATATAAATTAATATATATGTTGCTTTTAAAACAATTCAATTCAAATATAATTTCATTTAAATTACATTTAAAAAAATATTTACTTTAATTAATTAAAATATTGGATTATTTTAATATGTTAATTACAAAAATTAATTAAATATAATATATCATTAGAATAAAATCTATAATTTAATTAATAGTACGTTTTAAAATTTTGAAATTCACAATTTAAGGTAACCTCTTAAATTTCAAACGGAAATTCAGATTGCATATTTTTATGGTCATCTCTAAAATTTCAGGTTTCAAACATTAAAAATCTTAAAAATAAATAAAACCTAATAATAAAAAGATTCTATTTACATTTTATTCTTAAATTCACAATCCGATTAAAAGATATATAGGTTAAAAAAAATAAAAACTCATTAAAATATAAATGTATATATATATATAATATAAAAACACAAAAACTAAAACAAAAACTAAAACTAAAACTAAAAGAATAAAATACAAGAAAAATAATATCATTAAAGGATTTCAAAAATGGTCGTCCCTAAATTTAATTAATATATAGTAACCAGCCATTTGTTTCGGAAACAAAAAGGCGTGCATCTTGTACTTTTTGGGACTGTTTATGAAATTACTTTTATGATGAAGACCAATCTCATTACTTATATAATACCACATGCATGATTAATACAAGAGGTAATTACTAAAATAGTCACGTATCACTATGAGTGTTATTCGGGCGGGTTAAACGGGTTTCAGGTTATTCGGTTCGGGTTATTTGGGTATGTGGGTATATGTTAACTACCCGAACCCGAACCAAATAAGAGAACGGGTTAATCGGTTTTGGGTTAAATGAGTATCGGGTTAATTGGTTTGGGTTAAATGGGTTAATCGGTTTTAGTATAAAAAATAGAATCCTCTATAAAATGGTTTAAATGAGTTAAATGAGTTGGGTAAAATGGGTAGAACGGATTAAGTGGGTTAAAAAGTTTAAAATTAAGTACTTAAATATTTATATTCTATATATGGAGAACCGTGGAAGAGTCGAAAAGAGGCGTGTTTTTGGTTTGTAAAAAATAAAAACCTACATCTTTACTAAAGTACGCGCATGATGGCAAGATGAGATAATATATTATTATTATTAATTTTTTAATTGTTGATATATAGGTTATTCGGGTTATTTGGGTAACCCGAAAATTTTAATTCCCACCCGATACCCGAACCGAAAACCTTATTCGGTTACCATTTAACCTGATTAACAAACCCGAAAACCGAATAACCCGACCCATTTAACCCGAATAAGGTTCGGTTCGGGTGGGTTATTCGGGTTTGGTTCTTTTGCACACCCCTACGTATCACACCACTTTATCATTTTTTTAACATTAAAATTTCATTTTACCAAAATAACCGTACTTTACGTTACCACATTTACGTGATAGCCACCATTTACATGATATATATTTTTTATTCATATTTTAATGCATTACGTTACAAAAGGTGTTTGGTAACGTAAATGCTTGTACTTTACGTGACCATTTTTAATCATTACATTTTTATGGGTAGGAGCATATTTTTAAAACTGGTCACGTAAAGTACAACCATTTACGTTGCCAAACAACTTTTGTGACGTAATGCATTAAAATATGAATAAAAAGTACATATCACGTAAATGGTGGCCATCACGTAAATATAGTAACGTAAAGTGTGACTATTTTAGAAAAATGAAATTTTAATGGTAAAAAAGTGACAAAGGTGTGTGATACGTGACTATTTTGATAATTAACCCTTGATAAAATGATGATGATGATGATGATAATAATAATAATAATAATAATAATAATAATAATAATAATAATAATAATAATAATAATAATAATAATAATAATAATAATAATAATAATAATAATGTATTAAATTTAAGATTAAAATAAAATATCATAAAGTACATTATTGTTACACATGTGTTGCTATTTTATTGTGCTAGATCTAGTCACCATTAGGTACGGACGTGGCAACCTATGTGGACGCGACGTCTATTAATTGCATAATGTTGTTGATCAAGTTAAGTTGATTTTAATGTATCCTAGTATATTCTCAGTGTATCACACGGAATAGTAATTAATTTATTTTTTCAAAACTATACATATATATTTAAAAAATTATTACAGAAACTACAAATAAAATAGCAATATTATACAGTTAAAGTGATTATTGAAAATATATAAAGTGGGTTAAATGTAAAATACATAACTAAAAATTAAATAATAACCAAAAAATGAAAAAAAAATTATAAATACTAAGAAGTTTGGATAAGAAGCTAACAAAAGACGTGAGCTATAGACTCAAATTTAAATTTGAAATCCAAATTAATAGAAGGATATTTTATTTCTAACTTAATTTAATTAATGCAATTATTATTTTAATATAGAAATTATAGATTATACACACGTTATGCCAAGTGACATTCTAGTTAGGTGTCAAGTGACATCTATTTACTCTTTTAATAGAATAGATAGATTTAAAAAAGATTTGGGTAACATAATGCTATTTTAGAAAGGAAAAAATAGTATATTTCAACATGTTGCTATGTTTTAAGCAAGAAACCTTATGTGACTTTTGGTTCGTCAAATAAAATTTGATGGAATTGGAATTAGAATTTAGCTTATTTAAACTTTTTGATAACTAAGACTAATATTGTATTTTACGTATTTTTCATCAAATTTATTTGTTTATAGGAATTTGACATTTAATTTAACTCACATATGAATTAAATTCCAACTAACATATGAATTAGAGTACAACCTATATTCCTGAGTAGCCTGGAAAAATGGGCGGGTAGGGTCAGTTTGGGTAACGGATCGAAACGCGTGCGGGTCAAAACGGGTACGGGTCAAAACGGGTTCAGGTCACAACGGGTTGGTTGACTGGTTATCTACAAATATCTCAAAATGCAATCATTTATACACTCAAACACCATTTTTTACATCATCACTTCCATTTTCTTTGAAATTCATCATATTTAAAGACTTAACTACTAAATTTTTTTCATAAATGAAAATTTATATTATTTTATTTTTATCCAGAAGATTCATTATTAATTTAAGACTACAGTTTACCTTTTCAAGTTTCTAGTTTCTAGATATCTAAAATATATACATTCACAGAGAGAAAGAGAGGAATATAAATCCAAATTTTGAAGAGCCGATGTCATGTCTAAAAACTTCTGGAGTAAATGGAAAAAAACAAAGCAAACTCAAACTGAACCAAATTGTCAATCAGTGAAAACACAATCCAAACTCAATGGAAATCCCATAAGAAAAACAAAAAAAATAATATCATCCATTTAATTTATTATAATTCTGCTTTCGTATGACCTAATCCAGACAATTCTGCAGTTGCAACATTCGATCACAGAGGACGAGCTTGAAGCTTGTTAAGTATAAAAAAAACCTATAAAATTCTTACAATAAATGTTACCAAATCACTGAGTCGTGTTTGATTCAATCAATGAGAACTTGATTGAAGATGAAACTAAAGAAGCGAAAAAGATCAATTTGAAAGAAACGTAGTGAGGATTACTTATCGTTTTTGTGTAGCCTAATAAAATAATCGTTAACAGATTATCAAGTTCTCAGATTCGATCACGAAGAACTCGAATGAAGATTAATCGTTGATTGTAGTAGAAGCAAAGGCGGAATCAAAGATCGGTTTGAGGCTTTGAGCGTAGAGCCGTAGAGAGAATTGGTAGTCGGCTTTGTGTTGTGTGCCGCCCATTATGGCCCGTGCGTTTCTTTATTATCGTCCAATTCAACCCGCTGGATTTTGTTTAAAAGCCCAATTAGACTCGAACTGGTAATAAAGCCTAGTCCAAATAAACCCATGACAGTAAAGTTAAAGTCTATTACAAGTCTGTCTAAAAACTATATTCTACTCTCACATCAACCATATTAATAACTAAAATTCAAATTTCAATTCCTTCGAATTACAATCCGTAAACCAAACCTCACCTTAAATTATGAAACCCTTAAAGGCGTAAACCTCAAATACATCTCCCGTCGTTTGCTGAGATTTTAAACAATTGATAAAAGCACTTTTAAAAAATATTTATTTAAATGTAGTATTTTTAATTTTATTTATCAAAAGATGGTAGTTTTGTTTTTGGGATAATTACAAAAATACCAAAAACTGTAACCAAATTTTCAAGTTTTACCCCCCAAAAGAAAATCATCTAACCAAAATACCCGCCGTTTACGTTACCATATTTACGTGATGTCCATCATTGCTCGTGATTTGTACTTTTTAATAATATTTTAATACATTACGTTACAAAATGTGAAAAGTAACGAAAAGTACATTATATTTACGTTACCAAATATTTTTTTTTTGTTCTTTTCCAAGAAATTTGCAGTGATTACCTATTTTTTTAAATTTAACTAAGAGTAAATTACATAAATTGTCCTTGTGCTATATATGAAATTTTGATTCTCACCCCTAAATGAACTTAATTACATTAATAGTCCCTAAATTATAACTTTGTTTCATAAACAATCTTATATTCCGTTAAAATTAACATTTTGAAATTAATTAATTTAAAATGACGAATTTATAGTTTTTTAAATATATAAAATAATAATAATGTGAATATAAATATTATTATTGTTATAAGGATTTATTTTATTATTTCAACTGCTAGTCTGCTACTATTATTTAAATATTATAAATTAAATTAACATGTTTTAATTATTAATTATTACATGTTCCTTTTTATATTTATTGTAAATTATTATTGGTATTATTGTTTAATTCCAATTGATTATTATGATTATTATTGTTATGTTATATATTATTTTCCTTTGATAACTCTAATTAGTTTATTATCAGTCAATTATTATTACTTATAATTATAATTATTTATACTTTTATTAATAGTACGTTTTTATTATTTTATATATGATTATTTATAATATTACAATTCTAATTATATTGCTTGTGATTATTATATGATTGTTATTATGACTATTTTTCCTTGTGAGTTTGATATTGAAAACACCATCATCATCATATTTTATACAGTAGACGTACACAATTTTGTTGTTATGTATGTATGTGTTTATTTATTTGTTTCTACTTTCTATACACACAAATACAAATTAATTAAAATTTTAAGCATAATGACAATCATAATTTGTGTTCTATTATATGAATTATGATATCAACTATTAAAAAGTTTCTATTTGTTTCTATACACACACATGATGATGATGATAGTGATGATGACTAGAATTATTCATAAATGAAACATAACATAAAATATATACAGTATAATAATGATGATGATGATATTTGTTAGTATATGGTGTGTAAAGATGACAATACTACTGCATCATGACTGATTTCATAAAACACTTGAGGGTCACACCGATGAGCACAACTGAGCAGATGCAATTAAACGATTGAATAAATAATATTGTATATTGTTTATGACACGAAATGATCATCGAGATTAAATTAATGTGTGATTAATTATATCTCAAAGTACGGAGACTAAAAGTGCAATATTATATAGTGTAGTGATTTAATTGTCATTCGATGATAATTAAATAATAGTTATCTAGTCTTTTATTTATTATTAGATATTAAATGAAAGACATATTTATTTGAATTGGTATTATCATTAATTATTAGATAATGTGACACCCTTGCCACATTAACCACCAATTACCATTCACCCAGGATTATTCACCAACAAACATATATATAATGATCTGATACCTTAATTAAAGTGCGGAAGCAAAATACATAATAAAATAATACAAATGTGTCAAACACCCTACGGTGCTACATAGGTTACACATCTAAGTCTACAAATCCAAATGTATTACATCATCCCCAAAATTATTACAACATTGTTTCCATAGAACAAATACCAAGTTAAAACAGTGGAAATCTTCAAACACTTCAATAAACGTCCTAGCTAGACGGTCCAGCTGTAGACTTCCCTTTTCCTCTAAAAATTCAACAACTGAAGGGGTAAGCTAAAGCTTAGTGAATACCATATGATTTTACACATTCTACAAATCATTATGATGCCACCCAGGGTAACCGCGGTAACACATACCGTATACCCCACACGTACTCCAAGTACGCAAACCCGAGCCGCAGCTCCTTCGAGCTGACACTCGGCATAAGATTAACCAACCATCTGAGGCAGACATTACATCGGGGATGACCTACTGTCTATCCTGACCACAGAGGTGTCAAACTCTTGGTCATATAGCACAGTAACATCAGAGTACAGATGCGACCACGCAGGTCCATCGAAAGGATGCACAACAAATGAACGGACATGCAACAAGTATGAATGTGCATCAACATTTACGCATGTTAGTAGAGTGCCAAACGAATATGAAACAACATGCCTCAGCAGGCAATGCAAACATAATGCAGATGCAGCAATGTTAAAATCAAAGGTACTCACAGTGGGTGCGTTATTATTCTTTAAGCAATATTATTTCTCCACGGAATTTCAACCGGATCCACAAAGTACCCCACTGTGGGTTAAACAACACCACAAGGGACCTGTTAATTCAGTTGTAACAATCACATTGTGTCAATAACTTGTTTAATCTCATAAAACTTAATTTTATAATAATTGCAAAGTTTTGGTCCCAATTTCGGATCTATGTCCGAATTCGGTCCCCACCCGAATTCGGACCCCAATTCGGATCCCACATGCATCCCAATTCGGATCCCACATAAATCCAAATTCGGTCCCCTTTAATTTCGGACCCAAGCTAATTCGGACCATATCCTGATTCGGTCCCCAACCGAATTAGGACCTCAACCGAAATATCAATACTTGGAAATTATTTTGCTAATCTGAAATCTGGGCTCATCCGAATTCGGACCAGATCCGAGTTCATCTCGGATCCGAATTCGGACCCCAACCCCATTCGAATTTGTTCTAAGTTTATAAAATTTCCAGATTTAATTCCTTCATTTTTGGTACTAATTCAATACATGAAATAAATTATACCAACTAAAATACACTTAATTTCAACCACTTTAACACTATCATTAACCTCTTTCATGCACCAAATCACAACCTTTTTAACCATTTTTCATCATTTTCGAACACACACACTAAAACACACACAAATCTTCGAAAATCATGCTTATAGTGCGAATCAGAAGCTGAAATTTTGTACATAGCATCTTATATACTAGATTTAAACTAACCCACAATAACATCATACATGCATAAACATTTGCAACCTTAAATCTCATTTTCGGATTTTAACAAATCCGAACCAAAACCATCAATTTCGAAGAATTAGTGAAATGTTTACCTTAAATTGATTCTTGCAGATGTTTTAGTTCCTCCCAAACAACCTTAATCCAGATTTTCAGCTTCCAAATCCAAGCTTTTGATGATCTTGATCTTAGAGAGAGAGTGAGAGAGCCGAGAGATGAGAGAGAGATTTCTAGTGAGAGAGTGTAATATTTGGAAATGAAAGACCTTTGGTCTTTTATTTCAAAAATTTTCCTTTTAACACCTTTAGTCCCTCAACTCATCCGGTTCCATTAAATACTGATTTATAAAATAAAAGATTTCTATCTTTTATTTATTATCCTTAATAATTAAATAATTATTTTCACTTAATTAAATTGAAATTTCTAAATTTCCAAATAATTCAACAAACTTTATAATTAATCCAAATTCCGTACCAACTTTCATAATTCAACTTAAATTACATATTACAACTTAATAAACTTCAAATATATAATAATTTAAATCCGAGGATGTTACAGCATGGGCTCCACCACGCTAAACTTCGTCCTCGAAGTTACTCGGATTCGAACAGTTTCGGATACTTTTTCAACATTTCAGACTTAGGCTCCCACGTATGATTCGCTCCTTTATGATGCTTCCAACGTACAAGCACCATTTCAATTTCCTTGCTTCTTAATTTCTTCACTTTCGTATCTAACACACATTCCGGCTCTTCAACATACCGGAGCCTTTCATCAATTTGCAACTCCGTGTGATCTGCCCAATCTTCGTTTTCGGTTGTGAATGACTTTCTAATGTTCCCCACATGGAACACCGGGTGTATGCCCGACATTTCTTCAGGCAACTCCAACCGATACGACTGATTTCCTACTTTTTCTACTATCTTAAATGGCCCAACAAATCTCGGAGCCAGTTTGCCTCTCTTCACGAAACGAGTAACACCCCTCATTGGTGATACTTTCAGATACACCCAATCATTTACCTCAAAGCTGATTGGTTTGTGCCTTCTATCGTAATAACTTTTCTGACGATCCTGGGCCGCTTTCATATTCTGTCTCACCAACTGAATCTTCTCATTGGTTTCTTGTAGCAATGCCGGCCCAGCAATCGGCGTTTCACCGGTTTCCCTCCAACATGTAGGAGTCCTACACCTTCTCCCATACAATGCTTCAAACGGCGCTTTCTTTATGGTCGCATGGTAACTGTTGTTATACGAAAATTCTATTAATGGTAAATGGTCATCCCAATTACCACCGAGGTCCAACACACACGACCGCATCATATCTTCAAGTGTCAGGATGGTCCTTTCACTTTGACCATCGGTTTGTGAACGGTAAGCCGTACTCATTGCGATCCTCGAACCCAACCCTTCTTGTAAAGCCGGCCAAAAGTTGGAAGTAAATCGGCTGTCACGATCAGATACAATGGACTTCGGTACTCCATGTCTAGAAACTATCTCGTCCAAGTAAATTTGAGCTAACTTTTCCAGTGAATAATTTTCTCTTATTGGAATGAAGTGTGCCGACTTGGTTAATCTGTCAACAATTACCCACACTGCATCGTGTTGACGCCTAGTTTTCGGCAACTTTGTGACAAAGTCCATCGTGATATGCTCCCACTTCCATTCCGGAATGGGAAGCGGTTGCAAACTACCGTAAGCTTGTTGGTGTTCGGCTTTCACTAACCGGCAAGTCCTGCATCTTTCCACGTACTGGCCTAGGTCTTTCTTTAATCCGGGCCACCAAAAATCTGCTTTAAGCTCGTTGTACATCTTTGTGCTTCCGGGATGTACAGAAAACTTTGATTGATGTGCTTCTTCGATAATCACTTTTCGCATCCCACCAAACTTCGGCACCCAGATCCTCCCATATATACCTTTCAAACTCGTTTCACTTGTTTCCATATTCTTCATTTGCACCCTTATATCCTCAGCACCAACATTCTCGTCTTTCAAGGCTTCCTCCTGAGAGGCCTTGACATCATCAATAATAGTGGACGTTAACATAGTAGATGTCAACATGTAACAGCAATCCTTGGCATATGCTTTGCGACTCAAAGCATCGGCTACCACGTTAGCCTTTCCAGGATGGTAAAGGATTTCACAGTCATAATCCTTTATTAATTCCATCGAACGTCTCTGTCTCATGTTAAGTTCCTTCTGGCTGAATATGTATTTCAAACTTTTATGATCCGTGTAAAGTTGACACTTAGTACCGTACAGATAATGCCTCCATAATTTTAATGCAAACGTAACTGCAGTCAACTCCAAGTCATGAGTTGAATAATTCTTCTCGTGTTGCTTTAACTGTCTCGAAGCATAAGCTATAACTTTTCCACGTTGCATCAATACTGCACCAAGTCCCAACCTCGAAGCATCTGTGTATACAACAAAGTCCTCATTACCCTCTGGTAGGGCAAGTATCGGTGCTTCACTTAACGTTTTCTTCAAAACATCAAACGCCTCTTGCTGCACGGTTTCCCAGACAAAAGGTGCATTCTTCTTTGTTAACATAGTTAAAGGGACTGCAATCTTGGAAAAATCCTTAATAAACCTCCGATAATAGCCCGCCAGCCCCAGAAAACTTCTGACTTCAGTAGCTGAACGAGGCGGCTCCCAGTTTCTTACCACTTCTACCTTAGCCGGATCTACTGAAATTCCGGCCCCCGAAATTACATGCCCTAAAAACTGAATCTGTTGCAGCCAAAACTCACATTTTGAGAACTTGGCATACAACTTCTCTTTTCTTAGCAATTCCAGCAATTCCCTTAAATGATCAGCATGTTCGGCTTCCGACTTAGAGTATACTAAAATATCATCGATAAACACAATTACCGATTTATCCAACATCGATCTACATACTCTATTCATTAAATCCATAAACACTGCCGGGGCATTGGTTAAACCGAAAGGCATCACCAGAAACTCGTAATGTCCATACCGAGTCCTGAAGGCTGTCTTTGGCACATCTTCCTCTCGAACCTTCAATTGATGATATCCCGATCTCAAATCAATCTTAGAAAATACACTCGCCCCATGTAATTGGTCGAACAAATCGTCTATCCTCGGCAGCGGATACTTGTCTTAACAGTCAGTTTATTCAATTCCCGGTAATCAATGCACATTCGCATTGTACCATCCTTCTTTTTCACAAACAAAACAGGGGCTCCCCAAGGCGATGAACTTGGTCGAATAAAACCCTTGTCCAACAACTCCTGGAGTTGTGTCATCATCTCTTTCATCTCGGTTGGGGCAAGGCGATAAGGAGAACGAGCTACCGGTGCAGCTCCAGGGATCAGATCAATTCTAAATTCCACTTGTCTCTCAGGCGACACGCCAGACAAGTCTTCCGGAAACACATCCGGGAATAGTGAAACAACAGGCACATCGGCCAACGTCTTCTTCTCAGCCTTGGCATCAATAGCATATGCCAGATAAGCGTCACAACCCTTTGCAACAAGCTTTCGGGCTTTTGCAATGGTCAACAAACATAGATCCCCGCTTCTCCTATCCCCATAAATGCAGATCTCACGCCCCTCCGGAGTAGTTATCTTTATCATCCGCTTCTTACATACTATGTGGGCTTCGTTCTCTATCAACCAATCCATCCCGACAATTACATCAAATTCACTGAACTCGATCGGAATCAAGTCCAAATTGAAGACTACATCTTCAATCACTAAGGTGCAGTTACGGTATACATGGTCTACCTTGACTAATGTATTACTAGCAGTTTCAATATCTAGTACAACAGATAACTTTGATAAAGGCATAGACAATTGTTGAGCAAACATAGTAGATACAAACGATCTATTGGCACCCGAGTCAAATAACACTCTTGCAGGTAAAGAGTTTACAATAAACATACCCGTGACCACCTCCGGGTTTTCCCTAGCCTCCTCTGCAGTGATTTGAAAGGCACGAGCCGGTGCCCTTTGTGACTGACCCCGACCCCGGTTTACTGAACCACCGCTTGAACCTCCCGAAGATCGTGTTGATGTTGGAGCAGCAGCTGCTGGAGCATTCTTTCGACAATTCCGACTATAATGCCCACATACTCCACACTTATGGCAGGCATCTGATCTCCGTGGACATTCATTCTGAAAGTGACCCAACTCTCCGCAGCAAAAGCAAGCACGCCCGTTTGTACACTTGCCGAAGTGTTCCAGATGACACTTGTTACAATACTGTGGCTCGGTGTTGATAGAGTATGCACGAGCACGACCGGAAGAACTAGACTGTCGACGGAAGGACTGTTGTGACGAGTACTGCGAAGATCGTGAAGAACCAGAATAACCTCCTTCGCGTTGGCGTTTCGGTGGTGAAGGTTGAGTTGGATTAGCTGAAGCAGCAGCGGACCCCATCACGTAACCAGACATACTTAAAATCTGTTCCACATTTCTGGCGGCTTCCAATAGACCAGCAAATGTGGTGTAGCGTACATTGCTCATCACCCTCCGAATCTCCAAATCAAGACCAGCCTCAAACCTGGTCACTTTTCTTTCCTCAGTATCCACTTGATGAGGCGCGAACAAACTTAGCCTCGTGAACTCCACGGCATACTGGGACACAGACTTAGTCCCCTGAATCAGCGTCATGAATTTAGCCTCCAATCTTCGGCGCTCATCGGCCGGGCAGTACTGCTGAGTAAAAACTTCAGTGAACTCAGCCCATTTCATTACAGCAACCTTCTCCATTGTTAGTGCATTCACCATCGAGTTCCACCACATTATTGCGTCTTTGGTGAACATGGCAGTAGCGAATCGGACCATATCCTTCTCAGCACAATCGCTGATTCGGAAAGTCCTTTCTGTAGCTGTTATCCACTCTAATGCAGTAACAGCATCCCCTAGTCCATTGAACTCGACTGCTCCATTTCCCTTGAAGTCCTTAAACCGACAACCCCTGGGCTTATTAGATGACCCAGTGTTGTCATCTTGCTCGTCATTGTTTCCTCCCTCCTTTTCCTTATTCTTCCTCTTATCTTCCCTTCGCTTAGCTTCGGCCTCATCTCGAGCCCGAAACTGATCTTGTATCATCCGATTTTGCTCAGCCATCATAGCTAGCATCATTTCTCTCGTCTCTTCAGGTGTCATTCCTCCTCCAGACATGTTCTGAAATATGAAACATATAACTTATTTAGTAACATGTCATTTATTTATAGACACCACCCAATTGTCCCGTATGATAGTCAACATTCTTATGATTACTAGATCGTAACCTATCTTAGTTCAGATCATTACTTAGAATCTCTACATGTCAACACTTAATGTTTGAGATCAAGACCTCACGGACACTTGAATCTCAAACTACTGCTCTGATACCATAATGTTGGGAAATAGTTTAAGTACATTCAAGCTGTTAGTTAGACTTCTCAGACTGTTAGTAGATTTTTCATGTAAATACAAAGTTCATGCTGCTAGTTGAAGAAACTCGAGCTGCCAGTGTAAAAGTTCAAGCTGCCAGAGTAAAACAACTCAAGCTGCTCAGTTCATGCTGTCAAGAGATTCAAGCTGCTCAACAGTTTCATAAACAGAAAGTGCTGATTTTCAGGAAAGATATCTACACGAAGATTCCAGCATATCTACTATCAGAGAAGTCATAGTCCTTCAAGGAAACAAGTCCAAAAAGCAATATAAATACAGAGAATAGGTCATTCTATTGTATAGAAGTTTATAGAAGTTTTCTGCATATTTTGAGTCTGTAATTGCTTTATTGTTTAAGTTTTCATAAGCCTCTAAGGTTGTAAAACCCTAAGAACAGTCTGTGTTCTTCGTCTAATCAAAACAGATTAGAGGTGATTGTAATCATTGAATTCAGCAATACAAACAGTCTTGATTACTTCTTATGTTTTATGCTTCATTGGTTCTGAAAGTTTTTGTTAAAATAATTAAGTGTTATTCCGCAAACTTCTTAATTAAACTTTGATTCAAAGCAAGATTATTGATTTATACTCTGATAAATTTCAAATCAGTTAATCTTGGTTATTTAGTTTTAGATCCTGACAAGTGGTATCAGAGCCACAGGTCGTTCTTTGTTTTTCAAAGTCGAAAACTTTCTTCAAAATTTTTAATCTTTTACAATGGAATTTGAAAATAGCAGCAGTGGATCTGGGCAAGGACTCAAAGTGCCTATGCTCAAGCCCACTGAGTTTGAGATGTGGAAACTCAGGATTCAACAGCATATTCAATTCATTGATTATGCCATATGGGAAGCTGTTGAATTCCCTCCTGTAGTTGATCCAGAACTTGATGCTGAGGGAAAACCAGTCAAAACTCCTCCAAAAACTGAACTTGAAAGGAAGGCTAGAATGAATGAAGTGAAAGCACTCACACTATTACAAATAGCCATTCCTAATGCTTATCAACATCAGTTCAAAAAGTTTTATACTGCTCACTCTCTTTGGAATGCCTTAGAGAAGAGGTTTGCTGGTAATGCCAGTACCAAGAGAAATCAAAAAGACCTCTTGAAACAGCAGTATGAAAACTTTTCTGGTGGCAAGAATGAAAACCTCACTCAAATCTTTGACAGGTTCAACAAACTGATAAGTGAACTGGAAAGTGCAAAGGTCAATCTGGATCAAGATGAAGTCAACAGAAAGTTTCTCAGATCTCTTGGAGAAGAATGGACAGTCTATGCTGCACAGTGGAGAACAAAAGACACTCTTGATGAAATAGAATTGGATGATCTGTATAACAGTTTAAGAGTGTTTGAGACTGAGATTGATGCTAAAAAGAAATCCTTTTCTTATAATCACAACACTGCTCTTCTGTCTTCTGAAAAATCTAATAATTGTGATTCTTTTTCAGGTGGTGATGGCAATTCTGCTGAAACTCACTATGAGGCTTTTGTTGCCAATGATGGATTATTTGCTCTAAATGTTGAAGACTTGGAACAAATTCATCCAGATGATCTTGAAGAGATGGATTTAAAGTGGCAACATGCAATGCTGACCATGAGAGCCAAAAGATTTCTGAAAAGAACTGGTAGGGCCAACTTTCAAGCCAAGACAGAAGGCAAACCATCTTTTGATAAATCAAAAGTGGAATGCTATAAATGCCATAAGCTTGGTCACTTTGCCAGAGAATGTAGATCTCAAGGTCAACAGCCATCAAGGACTTCACAGCCCATCCAAGCGTCCTCATCAACAGCACTTGTCTCTCAAGAAGACAATGTGTTTGACTGGAGTGATCAGACAGAGGAAGAATTTCAAAATCAAGCACTTATGGCAGAAACATCAAATGTCTCCTCCACTGAACTACCATCTGAGGTAAATTCTAAACTCTACTCTCAATCATGCAAAAATATGGTTAAAAAGTACAGAGATCATAATGAGAGCATGTGCAAAACTCTAGCTAAGATGGAAGAAAGGAGATATGAATATATGCAAGCCATAGAAGATCTGGAAAAACAGATCAATGATTATAAGGATAATGAGATTCAAATGGGGTATGATAGAAACTATCATGAATGGGAGAAAAAGGAACTCAATAAGAAAATAGAATCTCTGAATAAAAAGGTAGAAGAAACTGAACAGAAGGTGTTAGAGGCTAATAAGAAACTGGAATCTGTTAACATAGATCTAGGTAACTTCAAGTTAGCAAATCAAAAGCTAGAACACCTAATGGAAGTTCAATTCAAAGATAGAGTGAAATCTCAGGTCAATCCCAAAGAAGGAATAGGATACAGAGCTACTCCACCTCCATATAATAACAAGTACATTCATCCAATGAGTGAGGTTGCTGATAGACTTGTCAATGAACCACTAGATGAGTCTATGACTATTGTAGATCCTATTCTTGATAACAGTCCTGAATTAAAAGAAGATAAGAGTCAAAATAGAGATTGTGACACAAAGAGTGCACCCATAGAAGTCCAAGTTCCCAGTAAGAAAGCAAAAGAGAATATGAGTGTATGCAATGCTACTCCACAAGTTTCTGTACATTCTAACTGTAACACTGCATCTTCATCAAAAGGAACTAAAAGAGGTAAAACTGTTTCTATTTGCACATGCCAAAAGCATGGTGTTCAAAAGTTTTCTAAACAACAGCAGGTAAGAGGAAACCAGAGAAACAAGAACCAGAAATTGACAGCAAGGTCTGGTGTTCCAATTCAAACTGTCAAAAGATGCTTTCACTGTGGAAGGAAGAATCACTTAGCCAAGGATTGTTTTTACAAACCAGCTGTTGCAAAACAGACTGTGCATCACACAAAATCAAATCCTAATCAGGCAAAGCACTCAAAAGTGAAACCTTCCACAGCAACTCCAAAGAAAACAGTTGATCACAGATTCTCAAAAGTTAATAAAAAACAGTCCACACATCAAAAACAAGTTTTGGCAAAGCCTAAATCAAGTTTTAAACAAATATGGTGTGTCAAGGACAAATCTGTTGCTCAAACTGCTAATGCAAAAGATCAGACTGCTAAGTCAAAATCTGATGCTGTTAGTGCAAAAACTGAAACTGTTAGCACTACAAACACAGCTCAAGCTGCTGGGCATCAAACTGGAGCTGCTAGTGAATCATCTGAGACTGTCAGAAGAAAAGATGATCAAAATAGTTGGATACCTCATATTATCACTAAATACTCTCCAAAGACTCCATCAGTAGATCTCACCAAATATAAGAAGTCAAAAACAGTTTTTAGTTATGTCAATGTACAAGGCCAACCCAAAACCAATTTGGTTTGGGTTTACTCCACTACTAACTAAGCTGTTATTTGTGCAGGGCAACCACAGGTCTCCTCATAGAACAAGATGGCATCTGGACAGTGGATGCTCTAGGCACATGACAGGCAATTCTGAATGCTTGTCAAATTTCAAAGGTTTTGATGGAGGTTTTGTTGCATTTGGAGGCAACTCAAAAGGAGGTAAGGTTACAGGTAAAGGTACTGTTAATGCAGGCAACATGACATTCCATGATGTTCTGTATGTTGAACAGCTTAAGTACAATTTATTGAGTGTCTCTCAAATCTGTGACAAACAAAACATTGTTCTGTTCACAGATTCTGAGTGCATTGTTCTTTCAAAGGATTTCAAAATTCCTGAAAATCTTGTTTTACTTAGAACACCAAGAAAGGACAATGTTTACTGCCTGGACACAGCTCTCTTGACTAAATCAAATACTTTAAGCTGTTTAATATCCAAAGCATCATCAAATGAGTCTGCTCTTTGGCATAGAAGGATGTGTCACATGAACTTCAAGTCCATGAATGATTTAGTTAAAAAGAATCTGGTAAGAGGATTACCACAAAAGGAGTTCATTTGTGATGATCATTGTGTAGCATGTCTTAAAGGTAAGCAACACAAAACTTCTCATAAGGCCAAAGAAGTAAATTCAATCTCATCTGTTCTTCAGTTGTTACATATGGATCTATTTGGTCCAACATCTGTTTTGAGTTTGAATAAAAGGGCATACTGTTTAGTCATTGTTGATGATTTCACCAGATTTACTTGGGTTTACTTTCTTAGGTCCAAAGATGAAACTGCTGAGCTAGTTAAGTCTTTTATCCTTAAGATAGAAAACCAATCCAATTCCAAAGTTAAGGTGATAAGATCAGACAATGGAACTGAATTTAAAAATCAAATTCTAAACAGTTTCTGTGAGTCCAAAGGCATTGCTAGACAATATAGTGCACCAAGAACACCACAGCAAAATGGTGTAGCTGAAAGAAAGAATAGAACATTAATTGAGGCTGCTAGAACAATGCTAGCTGATTCAAATCTGCCAATGACTTTCTGGGCAGAAGCTGTTAATACAGCCTGTTATGTTCTAAATAGGGTTCAAGTTGTCCAATCTCAAGGAAAAACTCCCTATGAGTTATTCCATAACAGAAGTCCCCTAATAGCTTTCTTCAAGCCTTTTGGATGCCCATGTACTATTCTTCACACTAAGACTCACTTAGGGAAGTTTGAGAGTAAGGCTGAAGAAGGATTCTTTGTAGGATACTCAACTCAAAGCAAAGCATATAGAGTATACAACAGTGTGTCTAAAACAATTGAAGAAAGTGCCAATGTTGAATTTAATGAAAATACTGCTAATATCAAAGGCACTGGTTCTGATTGGTTGTTTGATTTAGATTCACTAACAAATTCTCTGAGCTTTGTTGAGTATACTGCAGAAGCTGATGCATACAGGGTTGAAGCTGCTAACGCAAATTCTCATGCTGCCAATACAATTTCTCATGCTGTTGGCACAAAGTCTCAGACTGCTGCAGATTCAACAAGTTGGGATGATTTCACCACTCTACCACTTCTGTCTTGTGATCCTCCAGGGGTCCTGCATGATACAACTCCAGACACTGAAGTGCCACTCCAAAGTTCTGAAAGAACAGCTCCAACACAACAGGAAACAGTCCCAGATTCAAGTCAAGCTGTTTCAGAAACTGAACCATTCACTGGTTCTGATGGAGATGATACAAACCTTGGAACCTCTTTTCAAACAGAGAGAGAGCCCACACTAAGAGTTCACAAGTATCACCCTCTCAATCAAATACTGGTGATCCAAGCACTCCTGTTCAAACAAGGAAAATGGTTCAAAATGAGACTGCTGCTGCTGAACTAGCAGTTCCTGAATTCAGTCTAGCTGCTTTTGAACATGCCTGTTTCATGTCTCAATTGGAACCTAAAAAGGCATCAGAAGCATTAAAAGATTCATCCTGGATTGAAGCTATGCAAGAAGAGCTTTTACAGTTCAAAATTCAGAATGTATGGACTCTGGTGAATCTTCCTAAAGGTAAGAGAGCAATAGGTACAAGATGGGTGTTCAGAAACAAGAAGGATGAGAGAGGGATAGTCATCAAGAACAAAGCAAGACTAGTAGCACAAGGGTACACTCAAGAAGAAGGAATAGATTATGATGATGTCTTTGCTCCAGTAGCAAGAATTGAAGCCATCAGACTATTTCTAGCATATGCAAGTTTCAAAGGATTTAAAGTGTATCAAATGGATGTTAAGTCTGCTTTCCTGTATGGGACAATTGAAGAGGAAGTGTATGTGTGTCAACCTCCTGGTTTTGAAGACTACAAGTATCCAGACAGGGTGTACAAGCTAGACAAAGCTCTCTATGGTCTTCACCAAGCCCCCAGAGCATGGTATGACACACTGTCATCATATCTTCTACAGAATGGATTCAAGAGAGGCACTCTGGACAAAACACTTTTCACTAAATCCATCAAAGCTGAGATTCTTCTTGTCCAAATCTATGTTGATGACATCATCTTTGGCTCAACTAATGATAGGTTGTGCAAAGATTTTGAAGCCCTAATGCACAAAAAGTTTCAAATGAGTTCAATGGGGGAACTCACATTCTTTCTAGGGCTGCAGGTTAAACAGAAGCCTACTGGTCTATTCATAAGTCAATCAAAGTATGTCAAAGACATACTGGAAAAGTTTGGCTATCAAGACACAAAGGTTGCAAGCACTCCAATGGATCCTCATAAACAGCTCCATACAGACAAAGATGGCATAGATGTGGACATTCATCTATACAGATCCCTTATAGGATCTCTCATGTATCTAACATCTTCTAGACCTGATATAATGTTTGTTGTCTGTGTGTGTGCTAGGTTTCAATGCTCTCCAAAGGATTCTCACTTGGTTGCTGTTAAGAGAATCTTCAGATACCTTAAAGGCCAACCACATTTAGGCCTATGGTATCCTAAAGACTCCTTTTGAACTAACTGCTTATTCTGACAGTGACTATGGTGGTTGCAACATTGACTGGAAATCCACAACTGGTGGATGTCAATACTTAGGAGCAAGACTGGTCTCTTGGCAATGCAAAAAGCAAACAACTGTCTCCACATCATCCACTGAAGCAGAATACGTAGCAGCTGCAAGCTGCTGCTCCCAGGTAATGTGGTTTCAAAATCAGCTAAGAGACTATGGTATGAATTTCTTATCCACTCCTATTTATATTGACAACTCAAGTGCAATTAGCATTGTGCAAAACCCAGTGAAATTCCCAAAAAACCAAGCATATAGAAATCAGGTTTCACTTCATCAGAGATTGTAATGAAAAGAAGTTAATCCAAGTTACCAAAATACATACAGATGATCAGCTAGCTGATCTATTTACAAAACCTTTTGATGTTGGAAGGTTCACTTTCCTAATATCAAATATTGGTATGGTAAACATGGATTAATTGGTTTTCATTATTATCGACTCAGTATGCTAATTTAAGGGGGAGACACTGTTCCATTGAAAAGTTGCACAATTTTACACTAATAGCATGAGTATTTTCTCATGCTGCTAGTTCACTTTCTCGGACTGCTAGTTATTTTCACTTGATCTGTCAAAGTGTGCAGGGTATTTGGGTAATTTCTCAAATGTGTGCGCGGGACCCAACCTTTTCGAAACCTTTAAAGGTCCCAGTTTCGTTCAGTTGTAACTACCAGTTACATATTTTTCTTCCACGGCCTTCTGCTTTCTCTCTGAACGAATCACACATTCTTCTTTCAAACCCTAAAACCATCGTTTGATCATCCATGGAGTTTGTAAAAGAACACAACTGCCTCCCATACACTCTGAAACATTCTGAACTTCAGCCGTTCCATGATATGATGGATTTCCTAAGACACTCCCATATCAACCATGCCCTCAATATCAATCCCACCATATACATATCACATATCGAACAGTTCTGGAACCGTGCCACTTTTCAAACCATCAATGGAATTCCCACTATACTATCCAAAATTGATGGCACTCCCATCACCATTACTGAGGAATCCATTCGGCACCATTTGCATCTTCAAGATGCCACAGGTATAACAGACCTAACCCTTAACGCTTTACATACTGGTCTTTACAATATAGGTTATAGGGGTCCTGCTGATTCATTTACTTTCTTGAAAGCACATTTTTCTCCTAAATGGAAATATCTTGTACATATTATTCAGCAGTGTATGAGCCCCAAAAGAACTGGTTGGTCAGAATTTTCTTCTAACATTGCCACTGCCTTAGTGTGCTTTTCAACAGGCCAACTGTTCAATTTTTCAAACATGATTTTTCAGGGGATGTTAAGGCATCATTCCCTAAAGAATGGGAAGTTTTTAATGTATCCCAGATTTTTGGCAGAAATCATTGCACACACCTGCACTACTTCTCATTTACATAAGAGGATACATATTTCCCATAGGCACTCACTATCTTCTATCAAAAGGCTTTTAAAGCCAAGTGCCAATTTTGTCAGTGTAGATGTTCCATTGCCCTCTGCAATGGTGAACATCACTCCAAGAAACAGAGGAGAGGGTCCTGAGCAGACACAGCCCAACATTCCTGCTTCACCCCCAGGACCCCAACCCACTCCTCATGATACACAAATTCCTTCTGATTCTTTTGTACAGCCAACACGCCCACTCAGAAACATATACAAAAGAAAAAGGGGACCAGGAGCTCCTTCCTCCTCCTCCCATCAGCAAGAGCCATATATCCCTGTGCAGGAGGATACTCCTGCACAGCATATCCAAAGGGAACCACTAGAGGAAACTCCCATCCTCACTCAGGAGGTGAACATCTCTTCAGAGATGGTTCATATGGGTTCTGTGGCTGGCACTACTGATGTCTCTGCAAAAGAGGCACAGGACAGTGCCAACATAGCTAAGACCACGCCCATGGCAACAGCAAGTGTGCAAACACAAGCTGGAAGTCCCCAGAACCAAGAACAGAGGGGCCCAGAGGTTTCTACCTCTGGTATTAATGTCAGTGATAGATCACAAGCACCACAAGTGTTTTCTGATCTTGAGACTAGTCTGCAACTCATGCTTTTGACGGATCCCAAGCTGAAACCTGTTGTAGCTATGTTGGAATACCAAATGTCCATCATTGCTGCACAGGGTGCACAAATAATGGCCCTAAAGCAATCAGAAATGGCTCAAAATCAGAGGATGGATTATCTTCATAAGGGGTTTACCCTTTGTGGAAATAAGCTCATTCAATTAGAGCGTTTGATTCAAACCCAAGGGCCAAAGGTTGTAGGTCCTTCTGACCAAACCAATGCTTCCAAAAAGGGGGAGAATCAGGAGGTTCCTACAACAGTCCAAGCAGCTCCATCAACAACAACAGTCCAAGTAGCACCAACAGTCCTAGTTTCTAGGCTAGCAGTCCCAACAGCTTCTCAAGCTGTTAGCCTAGAAACTCAAGCTGCTGCCTCAAAAGCAACTGGAGTTGTTATAAAGGAAAGGGTTCAAGCTCCATCCAGTACAGTTCAAGCTACATCTTCTGCTGCAAAAGACAAAGGCAAGGGCATTCTTATTGAGTCTCCAAAGCACAAATTTTCCTCCAAAGAAGCTCAGATTGCCTTTGATGCTGAAGTTGCCAAAAGGTTAGCAGAAGAACAGGATAAAGAATTAGATCAGCAAGCCCAGCCCCCAATAGATGATGATGAGACATTAGGTGATTACCTAAAGGGGTTTGTGGGCAAACAAGGTGAAAAGAAGATAAATATGCCAACAGGGCACACTAAAGCTGAGCACAGAAGATTTTTGATAAATTTTGCATTTGCAGCTGGAATTCCAAAGAAAATGGCTCAGTCCATGACAACTGAAAGACTACAAGAGATTCATGACAAGGAGATGGACAAAAGAAAGAAAGCCAAAATGTCCCAAGAAGTCCAAACATCAAAAGATCCAGTACCAACTGAAGCTGCTGCCAGTGCTTCTGTTCCTACTGATCAAGCTGTTGCATCTATTCCTACATCTGATCCATCCTCACAAGCAAATCTATATCAAGTTAAAAGAGTGCTGTTTGATCAACAACTGCAAAAAGCCATGGAGATAGAGAAGTTGATTGATCAGCATGATTTTACAAAGCCTCAAATCAATTACTGGTTTGCTAAGTCCCTGGATGACCGTAACTTGAGAATTAAGTTTGTGATAAGAAGGGAGTCTGGACCAGAAGAAGAATATGATACATTTTGGCAGATGGTTCAGAAGTTGACCAGAGATGAGCTTATCAGAATGCACAACATTGGGTCTGTATCACAAGTTAGATCTTCTCTACCACAAGTGAAGCAAGTAATTAAAGATCTAAAATCAATTGTTGACCCTGAATCTGCAAGGAAAGAAATAGAGGATGCTGTGAAGAAGGAGAAGAAGGTCAAGCAAGTTGATCTGTTTGTCAAGTCAAGGACATACAGAATCAAATTTTCAGATGGATCTGGTATATTCTTCAATCTCGAATTTTATGATTTACCAAAAGATATGCTACTTCAGATAAAATCTGTTAGGGTATCTTGTGATAGAGATGAGATGAAGAAAGAATTTTTGAAGGCTGTAGATCATAAACTTGCACAGTTGTAAGTTTTTGAAAGCCTTGGTTTGTAAATAACAGTTTACTTATTCATTTCCATTTTTGTATAGAACTTAAAGTCTTGTGTAAAGAATTTAAGTTAGGGGGAGATTGTTGGGAAATAGTTTAAGTACATTCAAGCTGTTAGTTAGACTTCTCAGACTGTTAGTAGATTTTTCATGTAAATACAAAGTTCATGCTGCTAGTTGAAGAAACTCGAGCTGCCAGTGTAAAAGTTCAAGCTGCCAGAGTAAAACAACTCAAGCTGCTCAGTTCATGTTGTCAAGAGATTCAAGCTGCTCAACAGTTTCATAAACAGAAAGTGCTGATTTTCAGGAAAGATATCTACACGAAGATTCCAGCATATCTACTATCAGAGAAGTCATAGTCCTTCAAGGAAACAAGTCCAAAAGGCAATATAAATACAGAGAATAGGTCATTCTATTGTATAGAAGTCGATAGAAGTTTTCTGCATATTTTGAGTCTGTAATTGCTTTATTGTTTAAGTTTTCATAAGCCTCTAAGGTTGTAAAACCCTAAGAACAGTCTGTGTTCTTCGTCTAATCAAACAGATTAGAGGTGATTGTAATCATTGAATTCAGCAATACAAACAGTCTTGATTACTTCTTATGTTTTATGCTTCATTGGTTCTGAAAGTTTTTGTTAAAATAATTAAGTGTTATTCCGCAAACTTCTTAATTAAACTTTGATTCAAAGCAAGATTATTGATTTATACTCTGATAAATTTCAAATCAGTTAATCTTGGTTATTTAGTTTTAGATCCTGACACATAAGCTGTGACACCCTTGCCACATTAACCACCAATTACCATTCACCCAGGATTATTCACCAACAAACAGATATATAACGATCTGATACCTTAATTAAAGTGCGGAAGCAAAATACATAATAAAATAATACAAATGTGTCAAACACCCTACGGTGCTACATAGGTTACACATCTAAGTCTACAAATCCAAATGTATTACATCATCCCCAAAATTATTACAACATTGTTTCCATAGAACAAATACCAAGTTAAAACAGTGGAAATCTTCAAACACTTCAATAAACGTCCTAGCTAGACGGTCCAGCTGTAGACTTCCCTTTTCCTGTAAAAATTCAACAACTGAAGGGGTAAGCTAAAGCTTAGTGAATACCATATGATTTTACACATTCTACAAATCATTATGATGCCACCCAGGGTAACCGCGGTAACACATACCGTATACCCCACACGTACTCCAAGTACGCAAACCCGAGCCGCAGCTCCTTCGAGCTGACACTCGGCATAAGATTAACCAACCATCTGAGGCAGACATTACATCGGGGATGACCTACTGTCTATCCTGACCACAGAGGTGTCAAACTCTTGGTCATATAGCACAGTAACATCAGAGTACAGATGCGACCACGCAGGTCCATCGAAAGGATGCACAACAAATGAACGGACATGCAACAAGTATGAATGTGCATCAACATTTACGCATGTTAGTAGAGTGCCAAACGAATATGAAACAACATGCCTCAGCAGGCAATGCAAACATAATGCAGATGCAGCAATGTTAAAATCAAAGGTACTCACAGTGGGTGCGTTATTATTCTTTAAGCAATATTATTTCTCCACGGAATTTCAACCGGATCCACAAAGTACCCCACTGTGGGTTAAACAACACCATAAGGGACCTGTTAATTCAGTTGTAACAATCACATTGTGTCAATAACTTGTTTAATCTCATAAAACTTAATTTTATAATAATTGCAAAGTTTTGGTCCCAATTTCGGATCTATGTCCGAATTCGGTCCCCACCCGAATTCGGACCCCAGTTCGGATCCCACATGCATCCCAATTCGGATCCCACATAAATCCAAATTCGGTCCCCTTTAATTTCGGACCCAAGCTAATTCGGACCATATCCTGATTCGGTCCCCAACCGAATTAGGACCTCAACCGAAATATCATTACTTGGAAATTATTTTGCTAATCTGAAATCTGGGCTCATCCGAATTCGGACCAGATCCGAGTTCATCTCGGATCCGAATTCGGACCCCAACCCCATTCGAATTTGTTCTAAGTTTATAAAATTTCCAGATTTAATTCCTTCATTTTTGGTACTAATTCAATACATGAAATAAATTATACCAACTAAAATACACTTAATTTCAACCACTTTAACACTATCATTAACCTCTTTCATGCACCAAATCACAACCTTTTTAACCATTTTTCATCATTTTCGAACACACACACTAAAACACACACAAATCTTCGAAAATCATACTTATAGTGCGAATCAGAAGCTGAAATTTTGTACATAGCATCTTATATACTAGATTTAAACTAACCCACAATAACATCATACATGCATAAACATTTGCAACCTTAAATCTCATTTTCGGATTTTAACAAATCCGAACCAAAACCACCAATTTCGAAGAATTAGTGAAATGTTTACCTTAAATCGATTCTTGCAGATGTTTTAGTTCCTCCCAAACAACCTTAATCCAGATTTTCAGCTTCCAAATCCAAGCTTTTGATGATCTTGATCTTAGAGAGAGAGTGAGAGAGCCGAGAGATGAGAGAGAGATTTCTAGTGAGAGAGTGTAATATTTGGAAATGAAAGACCTTTGGTCTTTTATTTCAAAAATTTTCCTTTTAACACCTTTAGTCACTCAACTCATCCGGTTCCATTAAATACTGATTTATAAAATAAAAGATTTCTATCTTTTATTTATTATCCTTAATAATTAAATAATTATTTTCACTTAATTAAATTGAAATTTCTAAATTTCCAAATAATTCAACAAACTTTATAATTAATCCAAATTCCGTACCAACTTTCATAATTCAACTTAAATTACATATTACAACTTAATAAACTTCAAATATATAATAATTTAAATCCGAGGATGTTACAGATAACTAGATGGATAATTATAAACAAATAAATAGAGATAATTATAAATAATTATCTAGTCATTTATATTAGATAATATATAAAAGATAAATATTATTTAATAGATATAATTATAGAGATAATTTTATAAAGTTTAAATAATAAAGATAACTATTAAGATATATATTATATTATTATATTAGATTTTGATTAAAACTAAAACTCTTAATTATATATATATATGGATACCACATGTATGTGTGGGGTGGACAGACCATATACACACACATTCGATGTGTGTGGGTTGGTTTGTGTGGTGTGACCGTACCAAACAAAAACGCATGTTAGTGTGTGGTTTTCTCGTTCTTCGTGTGTTTGATTGTGTGTCTGGCGCCGCTCGATCGTGTCATCACCGGTGGATACCGAGAGCATCTCATTCGTGTATTCTTGTCATTGAATACAAATGTACGGATTTTTATTGCTTTTTCGTTTACTTATCTTATGTATACTTGATGATCCGTGTACGTAATTTGTGATTTTAAAAAGCTTCCGTTGTGCATTTAATGTGATTAATGTTTATGTTTTTATGAAAAACGATACGAATTCCCAACAATATTCACAATAGAATATATTTATATACACGTCATTGATAACAAAAGTTGTGTTTTTTATAAATACTAAAATAAAACTAACAGAAATCGTAATAACATTCATAAAGCGTTTAACATTTAATAAACTAATAATAATGATAATAAATCAATTGTCACGAAAAAAGTATAGAACTAGTTACAACAACAATGTAACCAATTAAAATTCAAGTGTTAATAACTTAATATTGAAAAAATATCATCAATTTTTTGTATTTCCACGATTAAGCTCCTATACATTTTAGATTATTGTTTAAGTTCTAATTTTATCTTATTGGTTGGGTATTTTTAGTATTAACCCAAAATTTTAAATAAGGAAATTATGTTTTCATGAATATTAAAAATCATAAGGAAGACAATTTTAATAATAATCATAAAAAACTACAAAAAAAAATATTAGAATTATAATATTAATGAATAATGGTGGTCGAAAAAAATACAACACCATTACTAGTAATGATATAATTAATTATAATTGTAGGTAAATAATTGATTGATAATAGAAATAATATTAATAATATTAGTAGTAAATTAAACACAATACAACATATATTATTATTATAACTATTATTATTATTATTATTATTATTATTATTATTATTATTATTATTATTATTATTATTATTATTATTATTATTATTAGTATAACCTTAATGTTATTTTATATAATGTTAAAGGTTTTATAAATCAATTTTATTATATGAAAAGTATTAGCACAATGACCATTTATGTATTAAATTCTTTTAGGGATGAGAATCAAAATTTCATATATAGCACATGGACCATTTATGTAATTCACTCTTAGTTAATTAAACTAAAAAAAGTAACCACTGCAAATTTTTAGAAAGGAACAAAAAAAGATTTGGTAACGTAAATGTAATGTACTTTACGTTACTTTTCACCTTTTGTAACGTAATGCATTAAAATCTATATACTTATTAATAAACAAGAACATTAAGTGCCACATGGCACTTTCTAATTAATCCAAAATTTTATTTTCCCTCCAATTTTTCCTTAAATAACTCTATTAACTTTATAAACTAATTAATATTTAGATAAATATTTAAAGGAATAAAAAGGTAATCATTTTTTCAAATAAAACTTCTAAATTATGTTTAGAAAAAGACAATATCATGAATATTAAATATTTTTAGAATGTATTGAATAAATATAATGTCATCGTTATATATCATTATCTATATCTATTAATAAAGGAAAACAATTTGTGCCACATGACACTCTCTCATTATACCAAAACAAAATTTTCCCTTCTATTTTTCCTTAATTAACTCTACTACTTACAAAATTTAATTAATGTTTTAATATATAAAAGAATAAAATTAAATATGCAATTAATGAATTTAACTTTTATAACTATGCATAAAAAAGAATAATATTAGTAGCTTAGATGTTTTTGTTGAAATATTTTGAAATGATTTTTTCTTTTAAATTTTAGTTAAATCTATTTATTATAATAATAGAGTATTAATAAAATCATATTTCATAAAATTTTAATTAGGGTAAATTACAAATTTCGTCCTTGTGCTTATATAAAAATTATGGTTACCGTCCTTTTAAAGATAAAATTACAATTACAGTACTTATAGTTGGCGTTTTATTATGTTTTTGGTCTCTTTATCCAAATTTTTTTTAAAAAAAAGACAATTTTACCCTTTCACTTTATTTCAATTTTGGTCCCTCATCAAAATATTCTTTTATATTTCATTTCCTTAATAATTTATTATTCTTTTTATTATTTATTTAATATATTTTATTTATTATTACTATTAAAATTTAAATGAAGCAATAAATTATTTAACATGTTTTATTTTATTTATTTATTTGACATATGTATTACTAGTATTATTATTATTTTATTATAATTTAAGTATTTACATGAATAAGTAGTAGTAATTGAAAATAAATTGTACATGACTAAATTTAATATATTGTATTGTTGTTAATTATTGTTGTTAATATTGTTCTTACATATAAAATTTAAACGTATATTGAACTATTTATATATTTAGTTTTTAAAAGGTAAAGATTTTAACTATTTATCATATAACTTATTTATCTTTTTTCTCTACTTTATATTACTTTATATAAATACCTATAAATTTGGTCATAGTTTTGTCCAAATTTATACATATATGTATTAATTTATACATTTAATTTTAATTTTATTTTTTCCTATTTTTATAAACATTGAATGTTCAATGTAATTTTAACTTAACAAATATATTATTTAACGTGTAATCCATTCTAATTTATTATTTCATAAAGTTAATATTCATATAAATTACAAATGTTCAATGTATTATGCATAACAAAACTACATACGAATTTATAACAAAAATTAATAAGTTAATTTAATTTGTATATATACTATGTCAAATTATTATATTTTGTTAAGTTTAACTACCTTTATACATATGCAGTCTAAATACATCTAAGTTTTTAGTTTCAAAAAAAATTATATATTTCATTAAAATGTTATATATATTATATATGTATATATATACATATATATACATATACATACATGTATGTATGTATTCTAAAATAAATCAAAATATATTCACTTAACAAAATAAATAAATTAAAGATAAGTAAGTATTTTTATGAGTAATATATAATTTTAAAATAGATAAATAAATTATATATATTAATAATTGTAAGTTTTAAAAAAGAAAAGTAATAAAATTTTTAAAAATAAATGTATATATAATTGAATAAATATTTTATCTTAATTGTAATACTAATAATAATACAATTTATTAATATACAAGTCCATATATGTAAAAATTATTTTAAATAATTCTTGTAATAATTAATAAAAAAAAGATAAACCAAATAAATAAATAAATAATAATAGGAAAAGATAACATATTTAAAAAAAATAATACTTTAAATTGTAACAATATGAAAAAAACCAAGTATCAAATAAATAATAATAAGATAAAAGTACTTAAAGTAATATAAGAAAGAAAGTAAATAGTTAGGGACCAAAAGTGAAACATAATTTAAAGGGCAAAATGGTCATTTTTAAAAAAATTATTGGTCAAAGGACTAAAAGCATAACAAAACGACAACCATATATACTGAAATTGTAATTTCAACGTAAAAAGGATCATAACCATAATTTATATATAACCACAGGGACGAAAATTGTAATTTACCCTTTTAATTATTATAAAATATATATAAACATTATATTTTATGTAAAATTAAAATTTTAAATTTTATCGATTAAATATATATAAACTCAGGCATAAACTTTTTTTAAAATAATGTTAAAAAATAACTATTGTTCATTAATATTTATATAGATTATTAAATAATATATATGACAAATAATTATACTTTTGTTTTTATTTTTTATAAGAATTTACATTATATGATTTAGTTTTAAGGTTACATACGTTTTATCTAACCAATTGGTTATTAAAAAATATTCACATAATACGTGACATCCTAGACAAGTAAAATATATATGGACCCGATAAAAAAACCTAAATATCAAGTTTGTTTTATTAGTAATTCCCTCAGAATAAGGACAGATTGTGTTTATTTGAAATTTAAAGGTTGCAACTGTATATAAAACCCGAGAACGAAATGTTTTTAAGAATATATATAATACGGTAAAAAGATTTTTCTGAATCGCTTGACCTAAAAAATTCTAAATTTGTCTTTAATTTCTAATAATCTATCTATTCTAATAAATGAATAAATAGTTTGTCACTTGTCATTTAATTAGAATGTTATGACATGTGTAATTTTAATTAATTTAGTTAATTTTTATTTTGATAATACTAATCATTTAATTTAATTTTTATCATTTACTTTTTAAAGGTTAATTAAACTTTTTTTTTAAATATTATAAATTTAAGTCATATTAAATTAATCTATAATAAAAAATATAACAAATTTAATTTCATATTATAAAATTTAATTTTTTTCAATACATGTTGAATATTAGTGTTTTGTTAATAATTCATAATATTTATAATATTAGTTTTTTAGTAACAATTAGTAACTAAGCACGTCCCATGTAATACATGGGTCATAAACTAGTTATATATTAAAATAGAATGATTATCTCACCATATATATATTTTGATTTTTGGTACTTTTATTTATCTAGCTTTAATGATTACACAAATTTTTTGTCTTCAAGTTTAAATTTTTATTAATTGATCTTCTATAATTACAATTAAATAAAACAATGATATCTTCAAATTTATAAGGGCTGCATATTAATTTAATATTAGTTTTGAAACAATCTTCTTTAGTAATATTAACTTGTACACTCAATTATATTGGGCTTGAATTAACACAACAAATATTTTTTATTTTAAATCTAATTTTTTTTTTAAATAATAAACATATATAGATTCATTTACGATTGTCTAATAGAATTTATTCGATTCAAACCATAAAATAGTGATCAAAAGTTTATAAAATTTGTATATTACTAAACTAAAATGATTATCATACAAAAAAAGTATTGAATTTATTATTTCAAATAGGTGATGATAATAAAACAACAAATAAAAATATAGTTATAGACATGAGTGAATAAAGTTATTAGTTTTTTGAAGGTTAATTATGTATATCCTCGTATCATGGGTTTTAATTTATATTTTATATGATTTTAAAATATTCTGTATATCATTTTAACATGAGTACTTTATTTTTTAGTTATTTTTATAACAATAATTTTATTTTATATCTGTTATTAAAAAATAATTATTTATTTAACATATCCATGTTTAACATGAGTCAATAAACTAGTATTATTAAAAAATAATTATTTATTTAACATATCCATGTTTAACATGAGTCAATAAACTAGTATTATTAAAATGTACAAATCATGAAATGGTGGGCATCACGTAAATGTGGTAACGTAAATGGTGGGTATATTTGGTTAGATGATTATTTTTTGGGTAAAACTTGATAAGTTGGTTTACCTTTAGGTATATTTTTAATTATCCATTTGTTCTTTCACTTAATTTTTTTAAATAATGGCATTTCGTATTCTTTTCTTTAAGCTTAATATAATCACCAAAACAATCATTTTCATAATATCTTTTTTTCCCTCGATTAAATTTTCACTAAAAAAATCTAACACTCATGAAATTTTGGCGTAAAGTCAAACATTATATGCTGACTTCACAAACAATTTAAAAATCATCGTAACAAGTTCAAAAATAAAAATTTCAAATAAGAGTAAATTACACAAATGGTCCCTGTAGTTTGGTGCTTTTTGCTCTTCTCGTCCCTCAAACTTTTTTTTTTTGCACCAACAGCCCCAAAATCACAAATCTTTAACCCTTTTGGTCCCTGCCGTTAGTTTTAGCCGTTAGCCCAGTTAAGTTACGAGGACATTTCCGTCATTTTCATTCTCAGGGACTATTTACGTAGTTCTTTAATAATTTATCTTTTTTTTATAAATTCATTTTTAAAAATATCAATTCATTAGCATCTTACACTCTGCTACCCAACTCCTGTCAAATAAAGACTCATCTTTACAAATGGAGTCTGCGACCTCAACACCCGTCGCCGACCTCAAATAAAGACGCATCTTATACTCGTCGCCGACCTCAACACCCGCCGACCCCACGTCGTTAAAATGTGCTGCCTGCGGCTGCCACCAGAACTTTCACCGCCGTGAACCAGACAAATCATTTCCGAACATCCCATCGCCGCAACAAATAGTCGAGTACTAACCACAAAAAATAATAATCTTCACCGGCGCCTCACTTCGGTAAACAAAGTTCTCAGTGATGGGGTTCTCAGTGGCGGCTCACTTTTGGAGTTCTCACTTCACGTGATGGGGGTTTTTGACGGTGGTTCTCTTGAGCAGGTGGTCTTCGATGGCGGCGGAGGTGGCTGTCGGTGGAAGAAAGGATAGAGAAGAAGGTGAAGAGAAAGAGACAATGGATAAAAAGAATGAAAAAAACCCTATCTTATTATACTCCTGAACACATATTCATCTACAAAGTTAAACCCAATTTGTTCATTTGTTTTTTAGATTTGGCTGTTGGTTTGATTTGTTACAGTCATGGTTATGGTTATGGGTGTTGTTGATTTGATTTGATTTTCAAGGATTGACATTAGACTTTCTTTTTTATTTGTCATATCTGAAACATTCTGGTTGTTTATTTTGATTTTCATGTTGATTTTGTTTGGTTTGATTTCACATTAGACTTCTTTGTTGATTTAATTTGATTTCATACAATATCTATAAAATTTTGTTTGTTTCAGTGTGATTTTGATGGTGGTAGGCCGGTGGTCGGAGGTGGCGGCCAAGGTGGTGGTTAGTGGTAGCACGCTAGTCAGAGGTGGCCTTTGGCGGTCGGTGTTTGAAGAACACATATGAACATTCATAACAATAATGTAAAATTCATAACAAAAGGTCTTATGATGATATAGTGATGAATAAATCTGATTAAAACAATTTAATAAATAAATTATAAAAGATTTTTATGTTTTAAAAGTTTATATAAAATTTCACAAATGGTCCCTGAATGACAAAAATACGGAAATGCCCTTATTCCTAACGGTCAAATTTAACGGATGTTAGTCAGAGGGACCATTTGTGTTAAAGGTTTAGGATTTTGAGACCATTAGTGCAAAAAAAAAAAGTTTGAGGGACGAAAAGAGTAAAAACCCCCAAACCACAGGGACCATTTGTGTAATTTACTCTTCAAATAATTATGTATATATATATATATACATAGACACACACACTCACACAAACACACACACATTTATCAAATATTCTACACCAATGACAATTTTTCTTTTTTTCTTTTTTTTTTTAAATTTTAATTTTAAAGTTTCATAATACATCATCATCTTAGTGTTATCTTTTGTTTAGCCCTTTTATTTCAATAAATTTTCATTTAGTGTTTTTTTAACGTTTATTATTACAACATATTCTTACATAATTAAAATTATAATTTTAATATACTTATGTTTGTAGTTGTCTTTTGAAACTATTATATTATGTTTAATTGTATAGAAAGACTTTATTATTTATATGCACGATACAAAATTCTAATAAAATTATTTTATTTTTTTTAATTTTAAATTTAATTTTTTCACAATACACTCTCATCTTAGTGTTATCTTTTATTTAACCATTTTAATTTAATAATTTTTAATTTAGTCCTCTTTTAACATTTATTATTACAACATTTTCTTACATACTTAAATTATGATTTTAATTATACTTATGTTTGTAGTTGTCTTAATTATTATGTTATATTTAATTGAATAAAAAAAACTTTATTATTCAGATGCACGATACAAAATTCTAATGAAATTGTTTTATAATTAAAATGTAACTATTTAATATTTAGATTTTTTATTAAATATGATCATGTATAACATCGAACATTACTATTATAACGGTGACAAACTCTAATTGATGTATTGGAGCCATTAACGTTATAAATTTATTTGATTTGATCGTAAAACCGATAAATTAAGTTGACGATTAAACCTAATCAATGTCAAAATTTCAAATTATGGTAATGAATATTTGATTAATTAATTCTGGTTCTGATCCGATTTAATAAGACATTGTTTGTAATTTTAACATTGCATAATCTAGAAGAATAATGATAAGAACCAACTAGCAGTATCATTTGTCTTACTTCTTGAATCTATATCGGCTTTTCAATTTCACTCTTCGATGTTGGTTCAGTTGTGTTTCTTTGCTTGAATTGTTTGAAAATATTTTATTTATTTGTTTTTATATTTATTTTTGTAATTAATATTTTAGACCACGCGGCAACGTGCGGGTGTTCAATAACTCGTTATATATAATTCTGTAATTTTGTCTGTATTGATAACTTTCATAAACCTATTGCATGGTTTTTAAATATATTGTTTTCATCGATTAATTGATAACCATTGTACGTTTTTTTTGTTGGCTAAAATTTTGAATTTTCTTTTTTTGTGATTATCAAGTCAAATGTTTAAATCGCTAATAAATTATGACTTTTGTAACACTGTCTAATATTATGATTAATTTTTATGAATGCAAGATATTTTTTTTAGGGTTAATATTGATAAAACCCAACCATCTTTTCTCATTTTATTGATTAAGTTCCTAAATTTTTTTTCGATTGTTTAAATCCCTAAACAAATTTTGTCTTATCTGAACCTATATAAATGACTGGTTCATCAAGTAACCCCATCTTCACTTCACGCCTGCGCTTTCTATTTCTCTATCTTAGTTTCTTTCTCCATCTTACTTCATCGTTACACACCAGGGTGTTTATGTCTTTTTCGTCAAACTTCATGTTTAGATCGAAGAATACAAGTGATGATACAATAATTCACTCATACTAGTTTTATCACTGTTATTCAATCAAGATTTCTTTGTCTTCTATTATAAATTCACTCAAGTTGTCATCAAGTACGTCAATGAATAGTTCCATCTCACCATGTTTAACACCAAATTCCACAAATCGATTAACATCAGAGTCTATTTTTATTTCCCTCAAACCGTTTGTTAGTTCTTTTCCAGAAACTATGTAGTACTCGATCTCCGTCCCAATTTAAATATTCATATTTCAATAATAACCTTATGTTTATAATGTAGTTACCTTTTTCAGAAATTGATTAAATAAATAAATAAGGGTAAAGTTGTCATTTAAGTATAAAGTAGAATAATAATTACTCACTTTTCTTAAACTGTGTGTTTTTGTCCAGTGGACATTTAAAATGGGACGGATGGAGTATATGTTAATCATGGTTTCATAACCAACCATATTAATCATGGTTTCTTAACCAATTGAAGTTAGGGTTAAAGAAATGAAGGGTAAGTGTTAAAAGGAGAATAAATGAACGGGGGTAATATCGCTGACATCCTCTTTCTGTTGCGAGTCTCAATTATATAGGTTTAAATAAGATCAAATTTGGTTAGGTATTTAAACGATCGAAAAATAAATAGGGACTTAATCGATAAAATGAGAAAGATTGTTGGGTTTTATCAATGTTAATCCTTTTTTTTTAATGATGTTTCAACTTTGAAGTGAGTATTAAAAAATACAAATGGAACAAAAAGAGTAAAAAAAGAAGAATTAAAGACTATTTTAGTTGAGTGAAAAATAATAAAGCCACAACTTTTGGGAAATAACTAGGGGTGTTATAAAAATCTGAATTTGAGCATCCGAAAAAAAATCCGAAAATCCGATACGAAACGATCCGAATTTAGGATATCCGGATTTTCGGATTCGGATATCCGAAAATCCAAAAAAAAATATTTTTCAAAAATTTTATATATCTTTAGTATTTATTATTTACATAATATTGAGTGTTTATTATTATTTTAATGTATATTTTTTGGTTTTATCTTGATTTCGTAGATTTATTAACTAATATTTTATATATTTTAGTTTTTTAATATTTTTTAGTTGTTTTGAGTGTATTATTTCCGGATACATTTAGTTTGTGATATATTTATCTTTAATATGCATTTGAATATATAAATTTATATTTTAGATATTTAAATATATGATATATTTTATTAAAAGAATTAAGAATATGAATTTTCGGATATTCTGAGAGCAAAAACCACCATTTGAAAATTCGAATATTCAGTTTTGGACACCCCTAGAAATAACTACCAGGTAAATAAATTAAAGACTACAGGTCTACAGCAACTTAGTTTTGGTGTTATTTACTAATGATGGTTGTTTAATTTATTTATTTTCTTTAATTTATGCTTATTTAATATATTAGTTTTTCCATTTAATTTGTGTGATTATATATAAATTGTTCCATATTTAATGCTTATCAATTGTTTAACTAACGTTGAAAATGAATTTTACTTTTTAAACTTATTGTAATCATTCTTATATTATTTTTAAAATTAATATATAACGTTTGAGTAAACTTGTGTTACAAACTTTCATAACCTTTTATAGAAGTGGTATTTTATAAAGGGAGAATTTCATATATACCCCTCCAAAACTTCATAATATCATATATATCCAAGCTAAAATTTTAATATATATCATACTAGTTTATTACCCGCGTATTACGCGGATATTTTTAATACATATAAAATATAATAAATAAAAAGATAAAGATATAAATATTATTTTTTAAACAAAAGTATATAAGATGATATTATTATTTATTTTGACTTATTAATTTTGTATATTTCTAAATATATATGAAGAGTAATTATTTTCTTATATATATTTTTTAAAATTTTATTATATTATCTTATAATTAATAAGTTAGTAGATTATTAGATTTTGTTTGATTTGATTTGAATTTAAAAGTGATTATATTAGATTTGGATAGATTTAATTAGTAAGTTAGTAGAATATTAGATTTTGTTTGATTTGATTTGATTTGAATTTAAAAGTGGATTATATTAGATTTGGATAGATTTGATTTATTATTTCTTTATTATTTTTAAATCTATAATGCCACGTGTCGATTTATGGTGATGACACGTGGCTTCACCAGAAATGAGTATAGTTACCCTTTTAATAGTATAGATAGATATATCCCTTCTAAACATCATAATATCATATATACCCAATTTTAATTATCAATATCACATATATCCCTCTTAAACATCACTAATATCATATATACCCAAATTCATTAATTTAATTATTTTTAAAATATTTAAAGCTCATAATTAATATTTCTTATTAATTAATGACCATTATACTCTTACTTATTTCTTCTTTCAACTACTAAACTTCAAAATATCATATTTATCCAACTTAAAATGGAGATATGAAATTTTATGAAGTTTTGGAGGGGTATATATGAAATTTTATCCAACTTAAAAGGGAGATATTATGAAATCTTGGAGGGGTATATATGAAATTTTAGGTTGGGTATATATGATATTATTTATAATGGATGAAAAAGAAAAAAAAAAAAAAAAAAGAGGCATATCTGGGTAAACAAATACTAAACGAAAAACCGATGAAACCATTATCTTTTAAAATTTAAAAAATAAATCAAGACTACAACTTTTTAATAAATAAAAAGGTTAATATTTAAAAAAAAAACCAACAAAAATACAAAATTTATGAACTGAATGTTTAAATCCTTAAATTTCTTTTTTTAGTTATTAAAATTTTAAATTTTTTTATTTAAAACTATATAAAAATTTAGTTCACATTATTAATTTCCTCACAATGGATCCACAGGTCTAACGATTTCTCAGCCGCTTCGATAATCTTCTCCACAAGTCCGATCATCTTATAGGGGGTTTGTGTTTTGTGTGTTATGATTTATGTAATGGCTTTGATGAATTGCGTGCGATTCACCACTATTTATGTTTTATATATTATGACTTCTTTGATTTATGTTCAATGGATTCAATCGTTCGCAGAGGCAATTGAAATATTGATTTGAATTTTCGATCAAATGCAGAGGTAACTGACATTTAATGGTTCATTTTTATGTTTGTAAGCAGCAAGAATCCATCGTCTACAAGTTTCATTTCGTGTCTGAAGATTCTAATTTTTTCAAGAATTCTAAATATACAGTGGAAATCGATTGATCATCCAAATCGATACATGAAATAATCTTAGATAATGGTGATTCTGGCAAGTGGGGATCCATAGATTTTTTTATAGGGGTCGGAATTTATCACGCTATGACAATACTATAAATATTTTTCACACTTCAAAAGTTCAGGTTAATATATCTTGATTACAAAATAAAAGAAATACGTAAATCCTACAACTCATTAATCGTTACAAACTAAAAGAAATTAGATACCGCAGTTGTCCCTTACGATTTTTCATATTTTGAAAACGGGTTATTAGTTATTACATCATCGTTTAAAACATTGATTAATTCTTTCTATATGATGTAGATGCAACAGTCACTCAAGAATTTATCATCAATTGCGCAATAAATTGTGGAGTTTGTGTTGAAATTTTCTTAGATATTCTTCCAATTAATGGAAATTCGGATCGTTGTAATTTTTTTTTTATTATCAAAAATCAATTCATATTATATATTATATAATGAACTAAAACACTTAAAGAAATATAATTTAATGTTTATTGTTAAACACTTAAAGTCTTAAACAAATAATAATCTAAAAGACTAAAACAACAATAAACATTCCTATATACAAGTAACAATAAAACTTACAATATAATCCTAGTCAAAACCCAGATATGAAATATCCAACGATGAATTAGCCCGATAAATAAAGATTCGATACACATGTATTTTTTAATTATTTGTTAAATTGGTAACAAACTATTAGGTTTTGATATATTTTCTTAGATTTTGTAACAAATTTTTTTATATGTGTAAAGTTTATAAAACCTAACAAGGATATTAGGGTCGAAATTAAAAATCATAGGGGTCAATTTTTTTTTGATATATATATAACACGTAAAAAATATATATATATATGAATTTGTCCCTGATTCTGGCATCATTTTTGATGGTATATGGATGCAAACTAATTTTAGTTATGGTTTCAACGTTAATAGTTTGCAACTTCAAATTTAATATATGAAGATTTGACAAACTTTGAACTATTTTTTTGTTCAACATTCGCTTTGTTTGATTCTATTTTTGAGACAGAATTTCCTCAGCTTCATTTCATCATCATCAATTCATCATTGTTATTGTATTATGTTCCTTTTCAATTTGTTTTTTGAAATTTTCTTCATTGTTAAGTGAGTTTTTGATTTGTTCTTGTTAGTATATAGTGTGTAAAGATGAAATTACTACTCATCATGGCTGATTTTATAAAACACTTGAGGGTTATACCGATGAGCACAACTGAGCAAGTGCAATTAAACTATTGAATGAATAATATTGAATATTGTTTATGACACGAAATGATTACTGAGATTAAATTAATGAATGATTAATTATATCTCAAGTACGGGGATTATAAGTGCAATATTAGATATTGTAATGATTTAATTGTCATTGGATGATAATTAAATAATTATCTAGTTTTTTATTTATTATTGGATTGGATTTAAATAAAAGATTGATTTATTTGAATTGATATTATCATCTAAGTATTAGATAATTAGATAGATAATTATAAACAAATAAATAGAGTTAATTAAAAATACTTATCTAGTCATTTATATATTATTAGATAAATATATAAAAGATAAATATATTTTAATAGATATATAATTATAGAGATAATTATATAAGGTTTAAATCTAAAAATAATTTTAAGATATATAATATATTATATTAGAGTTTAATTATATATATATATATATATATATATATATATATATATATATATATATATATATATATATATATATATATATATATATATAATCAGGTTCATCAGCGTACCTATAAGATTCCAGCGTACCCAGCGTACCCTAATGTGAATGATCATTCACATATATTTTTTTAATAGACATGTATAAGACAACATTATAAGACTTTTTTTCAAAAGAAGCAACATCATAAATCTTGTGAATGGTAAAAAAAATCATGTGAATGGTCATTCACACCATTCACATGGTGTGAAATGACCATTCACATGGATGACCATTCACATAAATATGCATTGAGCATTCACATAATTTTTAAGAACACAGAAAGTGTGAATGTATGTGAAATTCATATATCATGCGTATAACATTAAATTAAACATAGTTATGAGAAAAAATTTTTAAAAAAAGTTTTTTAAGGTTGGTACCTTCGGGTGCACTTGATTTCGAGAGGTACCTTTTTGAACCTGTGTGTGTGTATATATATATATATATATATATATATATATATATATATATATATATATATATATATATATATATATATATATATATATATATATATATATATATATATAGACTAAGGATCTTTTGAACACTTTATTCGTTGTGAACATTGTGAACAACCATAAAATAGCTTTTGAATCTTATGAATCTTGTTGAAAATACTACCGAACCCTTCTATTAACTCATTAATCTTATTGGATCCTATGGATTTTATTGAATCCAATTAAATGTACATGTTCATTACGGTAAAATCACTACAACAAATATGTCATTTGTTCACATCATTTTTACACGTTTTTTAAAAGTGTGTAAAAATTTAGTAACTTTTCTACACTTATAAATGTGTTTAAATTTTATTGCAGTAATAAGCGTGAAAATATATACTAAATCATCCTAATTACCACATTTAAAATCATGAAGAAAAAAGTTCACATGTATATGTGTCGACAAATTTTAATTTTTTCACACTTGAAAGTGTAGAGATAAATTTATCACACTCAATTTTGCCACGCTTCCTCTTATGCGGACAAATTAAATGTGACTAATTAAGTTTCATACTTTTAAGCGTGGACAAATTATTAGTTTGTCCACATTTATATCTGCAGACTTTTTTCAAAACACATATTTGAGTATAAAAACTCCACACTTGTAACTGTAACTAATTTTTACATTCTTATAAGTGCGAATAAATATAAAACTTTTTACGCATTTGCTAAAAGCGTGTAAAAATAACGTGTACTTTGACATTTTTTTTGTAGTGAATGTTAGATTTAATGCACAACTACAATATACATATGTTCAAATGTACATTATTATTGACTAGTTCACATCATTTATATGTTCATTAAGATAAAATGTTTAATTTCATGCAAAATAACAATATGCACATGTTCAAATGTGCAATATGCATGAACAATTGTATAATATGCATTTTTGCTTGAAATTAAACATTTTGTCTTAATGAACATGTAAATGATATGAATTAGTTAATCATAATACAATTTTGAACATAAGTATATTATAATTTTACATGAAATTTAACATTTTATCATAATGAACATGTACATTTGATATGGTTTTCCAGTACTCCAGTCTAATATAGTTTTTCATGGATCTCGACCCTATAAATATAAATATATAGGGAGGGTTCTTTTGAGAACCTTAAATATTGTGGGAACCTAAGAACTAATCTCAGCCTTTGGATTAATAGGATCAAAGGCTGAGATGTTGGATGACATTTTTGAAATAAAAAAGATTTGGAAAAAAGAGGACCGGGGGGCGGGGGGGGGGGGGGGGTTTAAAGGAGAAAAAAATTGAATATCATTGAAAAGGCACTGCACGCGTTTCCAACACAATCAATTCCCTCCTCGATTTTCTCTTCATCATTTTTTTCTTCCAAAAAAAAAAACCACCAGAGTTTTTAGATATTATACAATATATTCTGTGAATAATATACAACTTTATATGTAGATTAAAATATATTCTATTGAGTCAACATAATATTCTATGGTGAATATACAATATTTTATGACGGAGATACAAAGCAACACAATCCGATCGAACATTCGACAATCACAATCAATGGTGCCCATGATTGAATCTTTTACAACCTGCATTAAAACAATGGATTCAAAACTATGATGCAAAAAAATGAATAACATTTCTAGTTACATAGAATAACAATATTCTATGTAGAATATGTGAACTATCTACGTAGAATATGTGAACAATCTACGTAGATTAGTGGTATTCTATGAAGAATATGTGAACATTCTGCGTAGAATTTGGGTATTCTATATAGAATATGTGACACTTACCTAAGATCTATATAAATTTGCAAACAATCTGTAAAAAATTATGAATATAAGAAGATTTATATAGATTTACACTAACATAGAAAATATGAACATCATAAGATAACATAAAATCTGAGAAGAATACAAATTAAAGAATCCAAAATCTATAAATGTTTATTGAAAATCTATTCAAACAACATAGAATACAAAAATCTATATAGATTTACAGACAATCTATAAAAAAACTACGAATAATACAAAATAATCTACGTAGAATATATCTTTTTTGGTGTGTCTTTCCTATTGTCTTGCTCATAGCCCTCGTCGTTTAGCAAGGTCTTTAGCGTTTCATCTTTACCTGATTCTACGATTTCAAAATATAAAATAGACTATAAAATATGACTATCATAATATAACATAAAATATGAGTAGAATACATATTAAAAAATTCAAAATCAATAAATGTTTATATAAGTTCTATTCAGACAACATAGAATACAAAAATATATATAGATTTGCAGACAACATAGAATGCAAGATATTCTACGTAGAATGCAAAATATTCTACGTAGAATGCAATATGTTCTACGTAGAATGCAATATGTTCTACGTAGAAGAAAACGTTAAATAAAGCAACGAATACTCGAATCAAAGATAAACATGACCTGGATTATGAAAAAAATGATCGTCGACCTCCTCATCGGCTGCAAAACCATTTGGAAAAATATTACATGGGGTCTGTTGAAATGTGTCGATCGACTCCATGGATTCAGGTGAAATAAAAAAAAACGGAATGGTTTTCCGGCGACGGAACTGAGCTTCTTATTGCCGGAAAAAATGAAAGAAAAAGTAAAAATTAATGACAAACTCATTGATGATTGCATAGTTAATTAAAAGACAGAAAGTTGGAAACTTTTCTGAAAAGTCGCATGAAAGGAGGGAGAAAAATGACTGATTTGCCCTTAGTGGAGACTGCCATATTTGAAAATATTTACAATAATGTCATTGAGTATCCACCCTTGATCCTATTTATCCAAGGGCTCTTATGTTTCCACATTATTTAAGGTTCTTAAAAGAACCCAATCCTATACACACACACTTGCGGCCAAAGAAATGGGGATGAAAAAACCGATTTCAGTGACACACCAAAATCAACAGACACATATTTGTGGTGTTGGTGTTTGGGGTTCTCAGCCGCTTGAAATAAAACCACCAATCGGTGTGTGGTTTTTGTTTCCTCTGTTTCTCGTGTGTTTGATTGCGTACCTGGCGCCGCTCGATCGTGTCATCACCGGTGGATACTGAAAGCATCTCATTCGTGTATTCTTGTCATTGAATACAAAGGTACGAATTTTAATACTTTCATGTTTACAAAATGATACGAATTCTCAACACTGGTATCAGAGTCATCTCAAGTAACATAATGATAGTATTATTCATGTATTTATGTCCAACTTTTTTAAAGTTTCGATTTTTATGATTAAAAAAGTTTAAATGATCGAAATCGATAATTAAAACGTTTAGGGTTTAATTCGGCTTGGAGAAAATCGACCAAAGGGTTTGGATACCCCTTGGTGATTCTCGGCTACCTTGGAGTTTCTTGGAACTCGGGATTTTGAAACCTTAGTTCATTTTATTTAGTTGGTGTTTGATTGTTTAAAAGTGTTTAATTAATTAAAGTCGAAAAATTAAACGTTTCGGTTCGCGAAATCAAACCTAGAAATTTCGGCCATGGGTTGAGACCCATGACCTCTCGGTTATGATGTGGTAGCCGAGGTGATGGATTGTTTGTTCCATCGTGTCGTTTAATTTACGGTTAAACTCGAACGATTAAATTAAATGCGTTAAAATCGAATCAATAAATCAAAAAGTGTTTGGTTATTAATATTTAAACATTTGTGACAAAATATATGTTTCGGTTTTAAAAAATTAAAGTAGGAGACTTTATTAATTTTATAAAATTCACAAAACGGTTTAAATATTATTCGATTCGATATTTAAACTATTAATTGGAATATGAAAATCGAAATAATCAAAGTGAGTTGATTAATGGTTTCGATTAATTTCAGCCGTCAAAGAGTTTAATACCCTACTTATTTTCGGTTCATATGGGTTATTGAACCCGAGTATGAGTCAGTTAACTAAGTTGGTTCGATTTCGTTTTCCGGTAATTCGTCGTTTATATTAAATCGGTTTTAATTAAAAGTTAAATTTTAATGTTGAAATTAAAATTAATGCCATCAATTTTTTGTTTAAATCGGCCATATTTTTTTTAATCTTTGGCCTGATAAAAAAAATTAATGGTAATTTTATATTATAAGTTGGATTTAATTTATGCATTTAACATTTAGTTTCATATGCATTATAAAATTAAAGAGAGTTTAATTTAAGGATTTTATTTTCAAATTGATGAAATCGTGACTTTGAATTGCATGCTCGGTCATGGTTTAATGTTTTGAGATTTAATCTCGACATTAACGTTTTTGGTAGAAATCGTTTAAAACCATAAATAAAAGGTTTTGGTGTTATTTAAAGATGATCATTTCTTTTAAAAAGACATATTTATTGGTAAATTATTCATTTATAAAATTGACATTTAAAATAAAGTTTATTTTTTTGAAAAGCTTTTCAATTAAATAATTGTTGATTGATAATTATGTAAACTAAGTTTAAATTATTTATCAATATTATTTAAAAATAATAACTATATTTATTAAAGGTTGTTTAATAAAAAGTTTTTTAAAATAGTAAGTTTAAGATTAGATGTTTGAATTGTTAATTGAATATTTTAAGAAAAGTGTAGTTATGAATCCAAAGATAATGCAAATATGGAATTAAATTTGAAATTTTTTCAAGAAAAAGTTTCTAATTTCGGAAAGTATTCCTAAAGATGACATTACTTACTACTGCATCATGACTGATTTCATAAAACACTTGATGGTCACACCGATGAGCAAAACTGAGCAGATGCAATTAAACTATTGAATAAATAATATTGGATATTGTTTATGACACGAAATGATTATTGAGATTAAATTAATAAATGATTAATTATATCTCAAAGTACGGGGACTATAAGTGCAATATTATATTGTAATGATTTAATTGTCATTGGATGGTAATTAAATAATTATCTAGTCTTTTATTTATTATTTGATTGGATTTTAAATAAAAGATTTAATTTATTTGAATTGATATTATCATCTAAGTATTAGATAATTAGTCAGATAATTATAAACAAATAAATAGAGATAATTATAAATAATTATATAGTCATTTATATATCATTAGATAATATATAAAAGATAAATATTATTTAATAGATATATAATTATAGAGATAATTATATAAGATTAGATATATATTATATTATTATATTAGAGTATAATTAAATTAAAACTCTAATATATTAATTAATATATATATACTTGCGCCCAAAGAAATGGGGTGAAAAAACCGATTTCAGATGTACACGAAAATCAACAAACGCATATTTGTGGTGTTGGTGTTTGGGGCTCTCAGCCGAGAGAAATAAAACCACCAATCAAAATATGGTTGTTTATGCTTTTTAAAAATTTTAAATATGAGTTATGATTTCTAGGCATAGTTTCTAACTTTCTTTTAGGCTATTTATAACCAAAGATGGTTTTGTTAGTGTAATATATGATTCTTTGTTGTCTGCTTCTTGTTTTTTGATGTTTGATCTTTTGTTTTTTACTCTAGAATTGAATCGAATCGAGTCAAGCTTGATAGTGTCGAGTATTCTATGAAGCTTGAAGCCGATCTCGAGTTTGAAAACTCAAGTTCGATCAAACTCGTGTGAATCACAGCAATATTGTCGTGTTAATTGTTCCTAGGGGTGTTCATGGATGGTTAACCGAACCGAAATCACATTTCGAATGGTTAACCAGAGATGCCGGTTCGATGATTTCATGAACCTAAACCTAAACCTAAAAAACCGGTTAACCGGTTTTTTCGGTTTGGTTAACCACTTAACCGTTTTTCATTTAGTTAAATTTTTGAAATAATCCACATCAATATTGTTTAGAATTTAGGATTGTCATTTGAGAAGTTTATTTTAATTATTGTAAGTTTTAAAATGTAATTTTAGAAATATATTCTTTTATTAATATTAATTTCAAAACATATTCATAATGTTCATAATTTATCATTGTCATCTAAATCTTAATAACAACATACAAATGGTATATGTCTGCTAATTTAATGGTATATTTCGCAATAAATAAACATTCACAGTAAATATAGTAGGAAATTACATTCATAGTTAGTAAGAATTGACAACCAAGATAAATTCAAACTTTATCCTTTTAATAAACACACAAAATAAAATGTTATTTTGTTTTTCCCTTTATCGTCAGATTTAGTTTGCTTAAGATTTTAATTATCATAAGTTTTAATATATTTTAATTTTTATTTTGGGTAAAAATTTATATGATTGTATAATTATAATAGCATTTATTGTGTTTTATATATTTTTATTATTATCTTTTTTGTTAAATCGTCATAAAAATACATGATCTTATATCTCGCGGCAACGCGCGGAGTTCTTATTACTCGTTACTAATATACATTTGCCATGCATACCACAATCACAATTGTATGAAGAACAAAATGTTCTCACGGACAGGTTATGTGGTTTTATGTGGTTTGATCTGTCTGATCTGGTTTTGTATATTTTTCAATATAACTTGTACTTATTCGGTTCTAGTTTTCCCAGTTAATTCGAAATAATTCTTAGTGGTGTTTGAGATGATCCTGATTGCATTTTATGACAGGTTAGTTGTTATTATTATTATTATTTTGGATACATTAATTTCAGGGTAAATTACAAATTCCGTCCATGTGGTTTACTATATATTTTGAATAGAATCATTTAACTTTAAAAATTACACTAACAGTCTTTGTGGTTGAAGTTTTGTTACGAATTTCATCTTTAGCCATTTAGAATGATCATTTTAACCTTAGTGTTTAATAATTATTAATTAAGTTGTTTTTTATTATTATTTCTATTATTATTAAATGATAAAAAATTCTAAAATTTGTAAAGCTAATGGACCTAATCCATAATTTCTAGTAAACACGGGGACGGAATTTGTAATATACCCTTAATTTTTAAAATTTTTATAGGATAATCAAAGCATCCGTTCACACAAAATATCGATAAATCAAGTATATATTTCAAAAACAGTTCAACACAAGTACGTACTTGTAAAACATGAAACGATGTTGCCTGAGACACATTCTTTAATGCCTATTCAGCTTCATCATAAACGAGTTTCATAGAGGTTATCGTCGTATTCAAGTACATATTTTATCCCCTATGATGTAAAGATACATATTTTTTTCCGGTTGCTTCAGTTTTTTAAGTTGATTCTAGACTACTGTATTGACTCAAGACTTTTTGAAGTTGCAACTTGATTGGAGAAACCTCTTTCAACCCTACGTTACTCAAAGGTTTACTAACAATTTTTAAAAATAAAACTTTCGACTTCTAAACAAATGAGCTAGGGCATTGCATAGGATGGTGAAATCACACTTTCTATGTAATTTTAGCTTTTAAGCGAGGTAAGAACCTATTACATTATCTTTGGAAATTGGAACTACTCTGAAACTTGAATTTGGAGTATATTGACCGATGATCATGAAAAAAGAAATCGGTCTTTAGCCTCAAGATGAGGCTAAACAACCGTGATAAATGCAAAAACTTAAATCTTTACAAAGTATCACAAATTATGAGTATGATGCAACTATTCTTTGTCATTGACCTTGTACATTGTACTTGTATTCTTTAATCTGTTTCTATTAAGTTGGAAGACTTGCACGCTTTCTACGATCCAAATCCTATCGAATATTTTGATACAAACATACAAGATCCTAACGTCGTATTCTACTAGGGATTATTGCTTCACATGTGCAATTACTTCGATCTTGATTTAGTACATGAAGAGTTTAAAAACAATCTTGTTAGTGGTTACAAAGTTCTAGCAGAAACATAACACTATCTGTCATTCAATCATCTCAATTACCCAAAATTTTGCAGCTTGATGATACCCATCAGATGTTTTCAAACTCTAGCCGAATGATACCCGTTTACTCGAATCACATACCTCATCATGTTGTCGCGTATTTTGCACCCCTGACATTCGGCCGCAGGGATTATGAGTTAAATTTTGGCTTCTTTGCATGTTGAGATATTGGTTTAATTGTGTATCTTGTCTTATTACTTTAAATTAAGTGTCATTAGAAGAGTCCCAAATACGTGTTTGTTTTATTGGTTAGGTCCTAAAGAAAATGGTTTATCAAACAAACAAATTATAGTTTCTCTAGTTTTTCATCATTGCCCTGAAATTATAATAGCTTTATAAGTTTTTTTTGAACAACAAAGTTTTATTAGAAAACCTACATTCAACCAAGAACATTGAGACTGAGAACAATAAAAGAAAAAAGTCCACCAACAAGAGGTCTAGCTAAAAGACATGAAAACTAATAAACTAAATCCAAACAACGAACAATCAGTGAATCAACAATATGACAAGACATCATAGTTTTATCAGTAATGTCTATTAAAATTCCAATTTATACGAATTATATTTGAATAAGAAATGTTTTATCAAAAAGATTTATCCATTGGAAGTGATTCATATAACAAAAGTTCTTATAATAATGCAGTATATTAATATAGGGTTAAGTATCATTTTGATCATTCAACTTTCATATTTGTTTCATTTAACCATTAAACTATTTTTTGTCATGATTTAGCCACTAAACTTTAATGGACAGATTATTTGTTGTACATAATAATTTATCCAAAAGATGAATTTTATTTATACATCCCTATTAAATTTGAAGATATATAATATATATCTAAAACCTTTTGTTTAAGTGGATTATACATTATGTATGTAACATTTGTTATATTATTTTCAAAATCAATCTAATTATGTTTTCATTGGAGTTTAGAAGTCATAAAGGTTTCTGTCATTTTATGAGCTTAGTAGATGTTCTTGATATAATATTTTTTTTATTCATTTACCTAAAATCTATCAAAACTTTAATGGAATTAACTAACAATCATTTTACTTCCAGGGAACTATAGAAATTAAAGAAACTTCAATGGAATTAATAAGAAAAAGAATATTTATTAGGAAATAACAAATTAAATAAACATCAATTTGGAGCATAAGCAACATTTCATTAACTTTATAAATCAAATGTAATTAGAATAATAAAGAAAAGATGCACAATTAAACCAATTTCATATTAATTATATTATGAATATTTGGTGGGTGGGGCTTTCATGAAAATTTTCACCCTTTTGTCCCCCACACATGACACAAATTACAAGTCAATCCCCATGCAAAAAATGTACAATCCAATCCCTGTGTGAGTGTGACCGTACATTCTCTTCTAAGTTAAAAACCTCTATAAAAAGAGATAAAGACTTCCCCCAAAAAAACAAAAAAATAAAAAATAAAAAACCTTTTTTTCCCTTTTTTAAAAATCTTTTTGTGTGTCTGTACGCACAATCAAAAAATGAAACCACATTTCTACATGCCAAGACCCAACTTTTTAACCCATAAGCCTTGCAGGAGGGTGCCCGGGTGCAGAATACCCGACAACATGATTATGTATGTGGTTCGGGTACACGGATACCATTCAGGTAGAGTTTGAAAACATCTCATGGGTATCATCAAGCTGCATATTCTTGGGTAATTGAGACGATTGAATGACAGATAGTGTTATCTTTCCTGCTAGACCTTTGTAACAACTAATGAGATTGTTTTTGAACTCTTCTTGTACTAAATCAAGGTCGAAGTAATTGCACCTGTCAAGGAATAATCCCCAGTAGAATACAACGTTTGGATCTTGTATGTTTGTATCAAAGTATTCGGTAGGATTTGGATCGCAGAAAGCGTGTAACTCCTCCAGCTGCATAGAAACGGATTGAAGAACATCAGAAACATAATATACGAGGCCAATAACAAAAAGATAGTTTCATCATACTCGTTCATTTTTGATAATTCATAATGATTTGAGCTTTTTCATTTTTGAGCCTCAGTTGATAGACTCGTCTATAATGTTTCTCGAAACTTTCAAGTTTCAAGGTAGTTCAAATTTCCAAAGATTATGGTTTCATTTGTTTGCATTAAGACCCTCTTAAATAAGTCTGAAATCTGAACCAGATCTAAACTTAGTTTAGTAGACTGTTTATTTGCATCCAGAGTTAAAAGGTTGACACATCTGAAATTCCCTCTTAATTGGAACTACTCTTAAACTTGAATTTGGAGTATATTAACTGATGATCATGAAAAATCGGTCTGAGCTCTAGGACCTGTTTAGCCTCAAGACGAGGCTAAACAACCGTGATAAATGCAAAAACTTAAATCTTTACAAAGTATCACAAATTATGAGTATGATGCAACTATTCTTTGTCATTGGCCTTGTACGTTGTACTTATATTCTTTAATCTGTTTCTATTAAGTTGGAGGACTAGCACGATTTCTACGATCCAAATTCTATCGAATACTTTGATACAAACATACAAGATCCTAACGTTGGATTATACTTGGGATTATTCCTTGACATGTGCAATTACTTCGATCTTGATTTAGTACATGAAGAGTTTAAAAACAATCTTGGTAGTGGTTACAAAGGTCTAGCAGAAAGATAACGCTATCTGTTATTCAATCATCTCAATTACCCAAGATTTTGTAGCTTGATGATACCCATCAGATGTTTTCAAACTCTAGCCGAATGGTACCCATTTAATCGAATCACATACCTCAACATGATTATGTATGTGATTCGGGTACACGAGCACCACTCGGGGTAGAGTTTGAAAACATCTCATGGGAATCATCAGGCTGCATAATCTTGGGTAATTGAGACGATTGAATGACAGATAGCGTTATCATTCATGCTAGACCTTTTTAACCACTACCCAGATTCTTTTTGAACTCTTCTGGAACTAAATCAAGATCAAAGTAATTGCACCTGTCAAGGAATAATCCCCAGTAGAATACAACGTTTGGATCTTGTATGTTTGTATCAAAGTATTCGGTAGGATTTGGATCGCCAGAAAGCGTGTAACTCCTCCAGCTGCATAGAAACAGATTGAAGAACATCATAAACATAATATATGAGGCCAATAACAAAAAGATAGATGCATCATACTCGTTCATTTCTTATAATTCATAATGATCTGAGCTTTTGCATATTTGAGCCGCGGTTGATAGACTAGTCTATGATATGTCTCCAAACTTTCAAGTTTCAAGGTAGTTCCAATTTCCAAAAATTATGGTTTCATTTGTTTGCATTAAGACCCTCTTAAATAAGTTTGAAATCTGAATTATATCTAAACTTAGTTTAGTAGACAGAAAGTGCCTCTTGTCGTTTTGAGGGGAAAACACCATTCGTACCAGAGAAATTATTCCTTGTGCCATCCCATATGATTCTTACCATAGAACTCTTTTCTTAATTTATAAGAGTGACTGAGAAGAAAAAAAGAAAGAAATTACAACCCTCTTTATACAAACCCTTTTTATCCAAGGAAAATAAATAGAATATCAATTTTGATATAATGTTTTTACTCTTTAAATAATTTTAAATCTACTTTTGTTATTATTATATTTTATAACCACAATTTTTTATGTAGTTAGATAATTAAAATTTTGAAATAATCCACTTCAATATTGTTTAGAATTTAGGATTGTCATTGGAGAAGTTTCGATGTATTTTAGCGTTTAAGCGAGGTAAGAACCTATTACATTGTCTTTGGAAATTGGAACTACTTTGAAACTTGAATTTGGAGTATATTGACCGATGATCATGAAAAAATATCGATCTGAGCTCTAGGACCTGTTTAGCCTCAAGATGAGGCTAAACAACCGTGATAAATGCAAAAACATTAATCTTTACAAAGTATCACAAATTATGAGTATGATGCAACTATTCTTTGTCATTGGCCTTGTACATTGTACTTATATTCTTTAATCTGTTTCTATTAAGTTGGAAGACTTGCACGCTTTCTGCGATCCAAATCCTTCGAATACTTTGATACAAACATACAAGATCCTAAAGTTGTATTCTACTGGGGATTATTCCTTCACATGTGCAATTACTTCGATCTTGATTTAGTACATGAAGAGTTTAAAAACAGTCTTGATAGTGGTTACAAAGGTCTAGCAGAAAGATAACGCTATCTGTCATTCAATCATCTCAATTACCCAAGATTTTACAGCTTGATGAGACCCATCATATATTTTCAAACTCTAGCCGAATGGTACCCGTTTACTCGAATCACATACCTCATCAGGTTATCGCGTATTTTGCACCCTTGACATTCGGCCGCAGGGCTTATGTGTTAAATTTTGGGTTTTTGGCAGGTTGAGATATTGGGTTTAATTGTGTATCTTGTCTTATTACTTTAACTTAGGTGTCATTAGAAGAGTCCCAAATACGTGTTTGTTTTATCGGTTAGGTCCTAATAAAAATGTCTTATCAAACAAACGTATTATAGTTTCTCTAATTTTTCATCATTGCCCTGAAATTAAAATAAAGTTTTTTTTTTTTGAACAACAAAGTTTTATTAGAAAACCTACATTCAACCAAGAACATTGAGACTGAGAACAATAGAGGAAAGAAATCCACCAACAAGAGGTCTAGCTAAAAGACATGAAAACTAATAAACTAAATCCATACAAAGAAAAAAAAACCCTTTTTTTCCCTTTTTTAAAATCTTTTTCTCTGTCTGTATGCACAATCAAAAAATAAAACCACATTTCTACATGCCAAGAACCAAATTTTTAACCCATAAGCCCTACAGGAGGGTGCCCTGGTGCAGAATACCCGACAACATGATTACGTATGTGATTCGGGTACACGGGTACCATTTGGGTAGAGTTTGAAAATATCTCATGGGTATCATCATCAGGCTACATATTCTTGGGTAGTTGAGACGATTGAATGATAGATAGCGTTATCTTTCCTGCTAGACCTTTGTAACCACTACCGAGTTTGTTTTTGAACTCTTCTTTTACTAAATCAAGATCGAAGTAATTGCACCTGTCAAGGAATAATCCCTAATAGAATACAACGTTTGGATCTTGTATGTTTGTATCAAAGTATTCGGTAGGATTTGGATCGCAGAAAGCGTGTAACTCCTCCAGCTGCATAGAAACAGATTGAAGAACATCAGAAACATAATATATGAGGCCAATGACAAAAAGATAGTTGCATCGTACTCGTTCATTTCTGATAGTTCATAAGCTTTTTGCGAGCCTCGGTTGATAGACTCGTCTATAATGTGTCTCCAAACTTTCAAGTTTCAAGGTAGTTCCAATTTCCAAATACTATGATTTCATTTGTTTGCATTAAGACCCTCTTAAATAAGTTTGAAATCTGAATCATATCTAAACTTAGTTTAGTAGACTGTTTATTTGCATCCGGAGCTTTTAATGTTGGCACATCTGAAATTCCCGATTAATTTTAAGACGTAGAGAGTGGTCAGAAGTGGTTTTCAAATTTCAGACATTTAATCTCTTAAAAACAAACACATGTCTATAGGTTCTTATATATTAATTTATGTTTTATATATTATGATTTCTTTGATTTATGTTCAATGGATTCAATCATTTGCAGATGCAATTAAAATATTGATTTGGGTTTTCAATCAAATGCAGAGGTAATCGACATTTCATGGTTCATTTTTATGTTTGTAAGCAGCAAGAATCCATTGTCTACAAGTTTCATTGAATCGAATCAAGTCAAGTTTGATAGTGTCAAGTATTCTATGAAGCTTTAAGCCGATCACGAGTTTAAAAACTCAAGCTCAATCAAACTCGTGTACGCGAAAAAAGTTTTAAAAATTTTTAATATATTTTATTGTTCACGAAAACGTTTAATGTTTTCAAAAACTTTCAAAAAGTGAAACATATCGTTAATAAACTATTTTATTTTAACTTTTATTTACCAAAATGATGAGAATAATAATTTATATATTTTTATAGATGTTTTAATCCTCAATAAAAAATCATTTAATTTAAAAGAGTACTTAATAGATCTGAACTTAAATTGTTATTCTCATCATTTTGGTAAATAAAAGTTAAAAAAAAAATTTCAAAAAATCTAAACTTAAATCTTTATTTTTTTAGTTAATAGTAAAAATAATTTACATCTTTCTATAAATATTTTATTGTTCATGTTTACATTAAATTAATTTTGCTATTTTTTTAAAAAAAATTTAAAATCAGTTTATTATTTTATTATAATAAAATAACAATAGTAATATAAATATGAAACAAGTAAGGGTAAAATAGTTATTTTAAATGGTCAAAGGATGCAATCTGTAACAAACTTCAATCACAAGGACTAGCAGTGTAATTTTTAAAGTTAAAGAATCTAATATATAATTGCTAGTAAACCACATGGACGAACTTTGTAATTTACCCTTAATTTTAAAATTTTTAGAGGGCAATCAAAGCACCCATTCGCAGAAAATATCTATCAAAAAATCAAGTATATAGGTGAAGAAAAGATGATCTAAAAGTTTGCAAACCATAAGAAGAATAATTTTTTCTATATAAAAAGAAATATTATATGTTGGCGTGAAAAGATGCAAGTAGAAGGTTTTCTTATTTCAAAAGCAAATAATAAGGTCTTTTAACTTTTACCAAACAAACAGTCTTCTAGTAAAAACATCTTTTCGGTTGAAGACATAAGCAAAAATAAGGTCGTCTTTTAAAAAACAAACAAAACCTGATCATTCTATTAAGACTTAAACAAATATCGTTTATAGGATATAACTCTATCAGGCTGTGGTTGTGTGCTGAAAGTGGATGAATGAGTAAAGAAATCATACAAGGGTAATGTTCTTGTTAAATTCGTATTTTATCTTTTGGGAAAGAGGTTTTTCTTTAGTTCTGCACGACATGCTTAGGAAATGGATACAAGTGACAAAAATCGACTGTGTTAAAGACGCAGATGTTACTTAGTCTAGTCTCAAACACACAATTTCAATAGACTTGGTACTAACTTTCCCAAAAGATCATTGTTGTTTCTTTAATTTTTATTTTGAGGTACTTATTTAGTTCTTTGAGGATGTTTATTTCGCGGTTTTTTGGCAACTTTGTTTGTTAAAGAAATCCAAGTATGAGCTTTGCGGGACTCATTTCAATCTTCTTCAAGACGTATGCATGGTTTATGTTCATGACCAATAGTTCAAAACAAGTACGTACTTGTAAAACACGAAACGATTTAGCCTCCACTTCATCTTGAAACACGATCGTTAATGTCTATCAGCTCCATCAGCACTTTCATGAAGATCATAACCGAGTCTCACAGAGGTTATTGTCGTATTCAAGTACATATTTTGTCCCCTAGGATGTAAAGATACATACTTTTTGCTTGTTGCTTAATTTTTTTTTAAAGTTAATTCTACAATACTATATCGATTCAAGATCTCTTGAAGTTGCAATTTGATTAGAGAAACATCTTTTAACCCTACCTTTACTCAAAGGTTTACTAACAATTTTTAAAAGTAAACATTTCGACTTGTAAACAAAATGAGCTAGGAGATTGCATAGGCCGGTGAAATCACGTTTCCGATGTATTTTACCTTTTAGGCGAGGTAAGAACCTATTACATTATCTTTGGAAATTGAAACTACTATGAAACTTGAACTTGGAGTGTATTGACCGACGATTATGAAAAAAAAACTGAGCTCTACGACCTGAAATGTGATAAATGCAAAAACTCAAATCTTTACAGAGTATCACAAATTATGAGTACGATTCAACTATTTTGTCTTTGGCATTGTACATTGTACTTATTTCTTTAATTTGTTTCTATGAAGCTGGAAGACTTGCACGCTTTATACGATCCAAATTCTATCGAATACTTCGATACAAACATACAATATCCAAACGTTATATTCTACTAGGGATTGTTCCTTGACAGGTGCAATTACTTCGATCTTGATTTAGTGCAAGAAGAGTTCAAAAACAATCTTGTTAGTGGTTACAAAGGTCTAGTAGGAAATATAATGCTATTTGTCTTCAATCATCTCAATTACCCAAGATTTTGCAGCTTGATGATACCCATCAGATGTTTTCAAACTCTAGCCGAATGGTACCAGTTTACTCGAATCACATACCTCATCATGTTGTCGCGTATTTTGCACCCCTGACATTCGGCCGCAGGGCTCATGGGTTTAATTTTGGGTTCTTGGCAGGTTGAGATATTGGTTTAATTGTGTATCTTGTCTTATTACTTTAAATTTGGTGTCATTAGAAGAGTCCCAAATACGTGTTTGTTTTATCGGTTAGGTCCTAACAAAAATGTTTTATCAAACAAACGGATTATAGTTTCTCTAATTTTTCATCATTGCCCTGAAATTAAAATAATTTTATAATTTTTTTTAACAACAAAGTTTTATTAGAAAACCTACATTCAACCAAGAACGATGAGACTCGGAACAATAGATGAAAGAAATCCACAAACAAGAGGTCTAGCTAAAAGACATAAAAACTAATAAACTAAATCCAAACAATCAACAATATGACAAGACATCATGGCTTTATCAGTATGTCTATTAAGTTTCCAATGTATTCAAACTATATTTGAATAAGAAATGTTTTATCAAGAAGATTCATCCATTTGAAGTGATTCATATAACGAAAGTTCTTATAATGATGCAATATATTAATATAGTGTTAAATATCATTTTGATCATCCAACTTTCATATTTGTTTCATTTAACCATTAAACTATTTTTTATCATGATTTAGTCATAAAACTTTAATAGACATGTCCTTAAGTTTTAAATTTGTTGTACTTAATATGTACAAAAGATGAATTTTATTTATAGATCGTTATTGTATTTGAAGATATATAATATATACATAAAACTTTTGTTTAAGTGGATTATACATTATGTATGTAACATTTGTTATATTATTTTTAAAAATCAATCTAATTATGTTTTCATTGGAGTTTAGAAGTCAGAAAGGTTTATGCCATTTTGAGTGGTTAATAGATGTTCTTGAAATAATATTTTTTACTCATTTAACTAAAATCTGTCAAAACTTTAATGGAATCAACTAACAAAACTATTTTACTTCCAGAGAACTATAGAAATTAAAGAAACTTTAATGGAATCAACCAATTTAGAATAATAAAGAAAAGATACACAATTAAACCAACTTCATATTAATATATTATGAATATTTGGTGGGTGGGGCTTTCATGAATATTTTCACCCATTTGTCCCATACATCTTTTAATATTAATATGTATCTGTGTATGAAGATAACCTCTGCGAAACTCGGTTCTGATTTTCATGAAAGTACTAGTGGTGACATTGGAATGGCAATACTCGTGTGGACTGCTAGGCAGCTGAATAGGCATTAACGATCGTGTTCCAGGCAGAAAAGGAGGCAACATCATTTCGTGTTGTAGAATAACAGGCGTTGGCCATGGCCACAAGGCAAACGTCTTGAAGTATATTGAAACGAGACCCGCCAAGCTCACACTTGGATTTCGTCGACAAATAAAGGCTGCTAAAACAGCCAAATGAACACCTCCAAAGAACCCAAATAACTGCAGAAGATATCAGATTATAAAATCAATAAGAAATAAAAATATTAAATGTCAAAGCCAATCAAGTATAATGGCGATCCTTACATTACCATACACCCCTCTCCTTTTTGCCCATAATTTCACACATCGAAGCAACTCCTGAAATATCTACAATACAATATGAATACAAAGTGAGTTAAACAAATCCAATGTACACTTTTTTTTTTCTGAAAACATGGGAGATCTTATCCGAGCCAACTTTATTGACCATACACATTGTTATAATGTTAATTTTGCTTTAGATTACTCCACAGGAAGCCTTCCTACCTTGACATCTGGCACAAGCTGAAGAATGCTACTGTTTGCACGTACTCCAGATAAACTCTTCCAACTTGATTCATCAATACCGTTTAAGAACAAGGGGTTGAGTATGTCGACATTCTACAAAATTAAATTCCATTTTAATCATTCACTTTTAGTCAATGCCCGATCCCCAGCCAAAATAATAATTAAAGAAACATCAACGCTCTTTGGGAAAATTAGTACCAAGTCCATTGAAATTGTGAGTTTGAGACTTGCCATTAATTAAATACTTGTATTTGAAAAGGTAAAACAAAATTTAAAAATGTGAAGAAGCAATGAATATCATTCCAGCTGACCTCAGGTACCGTTGTCACTTGAAGTTGAGCATAAGGCAGGTCGATCGAAAAGCCTTCAAATTTAAATTTCATTAAAGGAACCTTTGCATCCTTAACACAGTGGATATCTGACACTTCTATACATTTTGCAAGCATGTTGTGCAAAACTACGATAAAATCCTCCTGTACAAAAATAACACACAAACCTTGAAAAATAAATTACCATTGGTAGAGTTCTTAACCCATGCATCCACTTTCAGCAGACAACCCGAAAGAGTTGACTTAGCAGTCGAAAACTAGGCCTGGTGCCTCATGCAGCATCAGGTCTAGACTCTAGAGGTGATGATTTTGGCTCAACAGGCCAAACCCACCAAAAAATGGCTCATAGTTAAAGAAAACTAAGTTAGAATATAGATATTTTAGGAGCCTTTGAACAAGATCTTCAAATATATATATAAATTTGGTTTTTTAACGGCAGCCCGTTTGCTTAAATGGGCCGAAACCGCCACCTCTAGACAGGTCTCAGGTTTTATGCCTGCTATCTACTCCTTTGATAGCCCAACCCTGTTTGGCAGAAGGCCTGACTAAGGCCAAGAAAAGATCGTGATTTTCACGAACCTTGAGTAGTAATGTCAAAAGTATTAGATTTCACAGTGAATGAAAACAAAAAGTAGCAGATAAGACGACTCACTGTTAAAGAGGCAAACCAAGGGCCAACACACAGAGCATCAATATCAGACTCTGCATTATGCACCTAAACAAAATTTGAAAACAAAATTTGAGCCAGAGAATATCTTACTGCAAAGAAAATAAATTAATACTACAGAAACTCACATCAAGACCATATGATCCATATGTTAAAATAGTTGCAGAGGCAGCTCTAGTTCGATTTTGTGGCAGCCTATGTAGGTAAGCAACCCTCTTAATCCATTTGATCACTATCTGCATGAACTATAAAGTATGATTTTATAATTAAATTGTAACTATTTAATATTTAGATTTTTTATTAAATATGATCATGTATAACATCGAACATTACTATTATAACGGTGACAAACTCTAAATGATCTATTAGAGCCATTAACGTTATAAATGTATTTGATTTGATCGTAAAACCGATAAATTAAGTTGACGATTAAACCTAATCAATGTCAAAATTTCCAATTATGGTTATAAATATTTGATTAATTCATTCTGGTTCCAATCCAAGGCCGTTCCAATAAGTTTTGGGGCCATGGGCAGAAACTTAAAAAGGGCCTCTAAGCATATACGAGGAAAATATGGGTATGTCATTCCTACTTAAATTTTGTCTTAAGCGAATTAACCTCTTAAATGATGTTCAAAATAATGAGATGGATATGAAAATCGTGGTTGAACAAACCCAAACCCAAACAATATCAAAATCTAAACTTGAGGCCAAATGTGTGTCACAGAGTGCAATATGAATGGAGATAAAAATATATGAAAGCTTACTGATTCATTACTCATTAGAAGTTCCTCTTCTTAGCCAATTCCAAGAATCAAAGCCCTTTGTCTTGCGGAAGATAAGCCAATAACAACTGAAAACATTTAAAGAACTGAACAATAAAATCTTATGTTTTGCGTTGAACAATAGACAACAATAAGTGTATAAGATTTGACCGACTGTTGAGATGCCTTCAAATTTATAAAAAATTATGCCACCACAAATACTTTGACAAATTACTAGCGTGTACACACTTCAAGAAATATGGTGATGCATTACTGCCTTACAAAATGTACAACTTCCCTTCTACAATAATTGAATTGAGATCTACACAAAAAGCAAATCTCTTCTATCCTAAATGATAATCTGTCATTTTAAAGAAATAGCCCGATGAGTTGATGACAAGTTTGAAAATATGAACTCACACTGCAAGTTGAATTCTTACAACATCACAAAACTTTCAATTCTATTTTCGTTATAGAATTCGATTTTTAATGACGATATATATTCTGATGCTACTTGAAATTAGATGTTAAGTTAAGCAATATCTGACCATTTGTAAATACCTTGGCTTGACAAGAAACATCTCCAACAAAAGAAATGCTGCTACGAGTCAAATGGATCCCTAACTTCCTTACTCCAAATATGTGTGTTTAGTAGAAGTTTAGGTATGAACGTGGGAGGCGGAATCGAAACAACCGGTTGAATAAAAGAAGAAGAATCGAGGAATTAACAGAGAGTCTCGAATCTAGATTCGTATAATGCGGAATCGAAAAGTTGACTATGTTCATGGATGACGAATATAAGTGGAGTAACCTTATGTTCTTGTGCAATCAAAGAGTCAATGTCGTACCTCTCCCCCTTGTGGCTTGTGCAATCAAGAGCATCTTGGCAGATTGGCGACTTGACCCTTGGAATCCTTGATTTCTCGTCTCCTCCTGCATCATCCATGGCGGTTGAGATTCCGTAAAACAACATTTATCAAATTTGGGCCTTAAAATACTTATGCATATAATTGGTTTTAAAATTTTTTTGGACCCCCTGTTATGACAGCGCTGAGCGGTCCAATTTAATAAGACATTCTTTGTAATTTTAACATTACAGAATCTAGAATACTGATGATAAAAACCGACTAACAGGATTATTTGTCTTATTTTCTTGTATCTATATCGGCTTTTTAATTTTACTCTTCGATGTTGGTTCAGTTGTGTTTCTTTGCTTGAATTGTTTGAAAAGTACTTTTATTTGTTTGTTTTTATATTTATTTTTGTAATTAATATTTTAGACCCCGCAGCACGCATGGGTGTTCAATAACTCGTTATATATAATTCTCTGTATTGATAACTTTCATAAACCTATTGCATGGTTTTTAAATATATTGTTTTCATCGTTTAATTGATGACCATTGTACGTTTTTTTTGTTGGCTAAATTTTTGAAATTTCTTTTTTTGTGATTGCCAAGTTAAATGTTTAGATCACTAATAAATTATGACTTTTGTAACATTGTTTAATATTATGATTAATTTTTATGAATGTAAGATATTTTTTGAAGGGTTGATATTGATAAAATCCAACCATATTTTCTCATTTTATCGATTAAGTTTCTAAATTTTTTTTCAATTGTTTAAATCCCTAAATAAATTTTGTCTTATCTGAACCTATATAAATGACTTGTTCATCAAGTAACCCCATCTTCACTTCACGCATGCGATTTCTATTTCTCTATCTTAGTTTGTTCCTCCATCTTACTTCATCGTTACACACCAGGGTGTTTATGTCTTTTTCTTCAAACTTCATGTTTAGATCGAACAATACAGGTGATGATACAATAATTCACTCATACTAGTTTTATCACTGTTATTCTCAATCAAGATTTCTTTGTCTTCTGTTATAAATTCACTCAAGTTTTCATCAAGTACGTCAATGAATAATTCCATCTCACCATGTTTAACACCAAATTCCACAAACCAATTAACATCAGAGTTTGTTTCTATTTCCCTCAAACCGTTTGTTAATTTTTTTCCAGGAACTATGTAGTATCCCTCGGTCTCAATTTAAATGTCCATAATTCTATTTTAAATTGTCCCAAAATAAATGCCCACTTCCAAAAATGGATTATATTAATGTATTAAATTCCAATAATAACCTTATGTTTATAATGTAGTTTCTTTTTCAAAAATTGATTAAATAAATAAGGGTAAAGTTGTCATTTAAGTATAAAGTAGAATAATAATTACCCTTTTTTCTTAAACTGTGTATTTTTGTCCAGTGGACATTAAAATGAGACGAATGGAGTATATGTTAATCATGGTTTCATAACCAACCATATTAATCATGGTTTCTCAACCAATTGAAGTTAGGGTTAAAAAAATGAAGGCTAAGTGTTAAAAGTAGAAGAAATGAACGGGGTAATATCGCTGACATCCTCTTTCGGTTGCCAGTCTCAATCATATAGGTTTAGATAAGATAAAATTTGTTTAGGGATTTAAACGATTGGAAAAAAAATAGAGACTTAATCGATAAGATGAGAAAAGATTGTTGGGTTTTATCAATATTAACCCTTTTGTTAATGATGTTTCAACTTTGAAGTGAGTATTAAAAAATACAAATGGAAAAAAAAAAGAGTAAAAAAAGAAGAAAGACTATTTAGTTGATTGAAAAATAATAAAGTCATAACTTTTGAGAAATAACTAGGGGTGTTCATAAAAATCCGAATCTGAACATCCGAAAAAAATATCTAAAAATCCGATACGAAACTATCCGAAATTTCGGATATCTGGATTTTCGGATATCCTAAATTTCGGATTCGGATAGTAAGATATTCGGATATCATAAATATCCGAAAATCAAAAAAAAATATTTTTTTCAAAACTTTTATATATCTTTAGTATTGATTATCTACATAGTATTGAGTGTTATTATTATTCTAATGTATATTTTTTGGTTTTATCTTGATTTCATAGATTTATTAAGTAATATTTTATATATTTTAGATTTTAATATTTTTTTAATCGTTTTGAGTATATTATTTCCGGATACATTTAGTTTGTGATATATTTATCTTTAATATGTATTTGAATATATGAATTTGTATTTTAGATATTTAAGTATATAATGTATTTTATTGAACGAATTAAAAATATGAATTTTCGAATATTATGATAGCAAAAACCACTATCTGAAAATTCGGATATCCGAATTGTTTTGGACACCCCTAGAAATAACTACCAGGTAAATAAATTAAAGACTACAGCAACTTAGTTTTGGTGTGATTTACTAATGATGGTTGTTTACTTTATTTATTTTTTTAATTTATGTTTATTTAATATATTAGTTTTTCCATTTAATTTGAGTGATTATATATAAATTGTTCCATATTTAATGCTTATCGATTCTTTATAACTAACGTTGAAAATGAATATTACTTTTTAAACTTATTGCAATTATTCTTATATTATTTTTAAAATTAATATATAATGTTTGAGTAAACTTGTGTTACAAACTTTCATAATGTTTTATAGAAATGGTATTTTATAAAATTTAATAAATAATTGTTTTTTTTATAATGGTTGAAAAGAAAAAAAAATGGCATATTTGGGTAAAAAAAATACTAAATGAAATACCGATGAAACCATTATCTTTTAAATTTAAAAAAATAAATCAAGAAACCTACAACTTTTTAATAAATAAACTGAATGTTTATTTCCTTAAATTTCTTTTTTAAGTTTATAGATTTTAAAAAAATTTATTTAAACTATATAAAAATTGAGTCGACATTATTTTTTTTAATTTTCTCACACAACTCACATATGGATCCACAGGTCTAACGTCTTTTCAGCCGCTTCGATAATATTCTTCACAACTCCGATCATCTTACAGGGGGTTTGTGTTTTGTATGTTATGATTTATGTAATGGCTTTGATGATTTGTGTTCGATTCACCACAATTTATGTTTTATATATTATGATTTCTTTGATTTATGTTCAATGGATTCAATCATGCGCACAGAGGCAATTGAGATATTGATTTGGGTTTTCAATCAAATGCAGAGGTAATCGACATTTAATGGTTCTTTTTTATGTTTGTAAGCAGCAACAATCCATCGTCTACAAGTTTCATTTCGTGTTTGAAGATTCTAATTTTTTCAAGAATTCTAAATTTATAGTGGAAATCGATTGATCATCCAAATCGATACATGAAATAATCTTAGATAATGGTGATTCTGACCAGTGGCAGATACAGTAATTTTTTTAATAGGAGTCGGAATTTATCACACTATGACAATTACTATAAATACTTTCACACTTCAAAAGTTCGGATTGATTCATATTGATTACATAATAAAAGAAATACGTAAATCCTAGAACTCATTAATCGTTACAAACTAAAAGAAATTAGATTCCACAGTTGTCCCTTATGATTTTTCATCTTTTGAAAATGGGTTATTAGTTATTACATAATCGTTTGAAACATTGATTAATTCTTTCTCTATGATGTAAATACAACGGTCACTCAACAATTTATCACCAATTGCGCAGTTAATTGTGGAATTTGTGTTGAAGTTTTCTTAGATATTCTTCCACTTGATGGAAATTCGGATCGTGGTAATTTTTTTTAATCAAAAATCAATTCATATTATATATTATATAATGAACTAAAACAATTAAACAAATATAATTCAATGTTAATGGTTAAACACTTAGGGTGTGTTTGATTCGTTAAAAGGTAATTGTCTTACTGGTTATTACCACTTCTTATTGATAAGATATGTCTCAATAATTGATAAGAGATTGCAATAAGATTGTTTGATTTTTAAATTTATAAATGTTTAATCATATATGTTTTCTTGACTTTATTTATGAAATTAATATAAACTTTATGATTTATAAATATATGTGACTTTTCTATTTTATTAACGAAAATTTCAACTAACTCGCATATTTAAAAGCAAACAAATAACTCATAACAATCGATTAACAAAATAGCAATTAAAATAATATAACTATGGTTATTAAATTCTTTCGTAGCTCATCAATTATTGAGTTCAGTTCTTCTTCCTTTGCATTCATCAACGTTTCTATATAACCAGTCAAATAAACATCTATAAATACTCACAAAAAAATCACAATCATCATCCAACACATTAAATCAAATTAGGCCAAAATCAAATCCATAACCATATCATTGGATTTCTTTTCTGCAGATTCAAACATCTTTTTTAAGCTTCTCATGCTCTAATGAAGTTCCCCTTCAGAATCTTGAAACCATCTTATACAAATCCTAAGGTTTTTTATATACTCCATCATCATCTCTCATTTTTCCTAAAAACCCACAACTTTTACATAAAAAAATACTGCAAATAAATAATTAAAAAAACACACACTACGTCACACATACAAGAACAAGAAACAAGAATCAAGAATCAAGAAACAAGAAACAACCTTGAGATTGAATTTATCTTTGGTTCTGATCTTCATATTCAACAATGCTTCAACATCTTCTCTTGCGAACTCAATAGCTCCACAATCCGACCCGATAATGCTACCGGGTCTTGACCGCCATTGACAACAGAAAAAGCTTGTCGTGGTGTGATAGGTGTTCTGCTACCATTAGTCGTTCCGACCATTGTTTTCCGCCGCTCAGATCTTTAAACAAAACTCTCATAAAGATTCCTTTTCCCTCAAACTTGTTCAGATCTTCTTCTTCTACTCACAGTTCTTGAAAACTAATTTTGAAAAAAAGAAAGGGTAAAAAACAAATTGTGCAGACAAAGAAGGGGTTTTGACTTTAAAATCTGTAAAGGAGGGTCGATTTGATAATCGATTATGTAGATCCGGTGGTCGACGATGCTAGGAGAAGATGACAGCGGTGGTCGTCGACGTCAACAGTGGTCGTCGTTGGCTAGGGTTTGTGGAGGGTAATGCTTCGTCTGAGAAATGAGTCATGAGATTGATCGATGCTTTTCCAGGTGGGAAGAAGAGGCAATCAGATGGCTTTCTTTCTCTCATCCGATAGGGAACTTGTGAGAGGTTTGAGTTATGGTTTCAACGTTAATAGTCTGCAACTTCAAATTTAATATATGAAGATTTGACAAATTTTGAACTATTTTTGTGTTCATCATTCGCTTTGTTTGATTCTATTTATGAGACAGAATTTCATTATCTTCATTTCATCATCATCAATTCATCATTGTTATTGTATTATGTTCCTTTTCAATTTGTTTTTTGAAATTTTCTTCATTGTTAAGTGAGTTTTTGATTTGTTCTTGTTAGTATATAATGTGTAAAGACGACAATACTATTGCATCATTACTGATTTCATAAAACACTTTGCGGTCACACCGATGAGCACAACTGAGCATATGCAATTAAACTACGGAATAAAGAATAATGGATATTGTTTATGACACGAAATGATTATTGAGATTAAATTAATGGATGATTAATTATATCTCAAAGTACGAGGACTATTAATGCAATATCAGATATTGTAATGATTTAATTGTCATTGGATAATAATTAAATAATTATCTAGTCTTTTATTTATTATTGGATTGGATTTTAAATAACAGATTGATTTATTTGAATGATATTATCATCTAAGTATTAGATAATTAGATAGATAATTATAGACAAATAAATATAGATAATTATAAATAATTATCTAGTGATTTATATATTATTAGATAATATATAAAAGATAAATATCATTTAATACATATATAACTATAGAGATAATTATATAAGGTTTAAATATTAAAGATAATTATTAAGGTATATATTATATTATTATATTAGAGTTTAATTAAATTAAAACTCTAATATATTAATATATATATATATATATATATATATATATATATATATATATATATATATATATATATATATATATATATATATATATATATATATATATGAGATCATTGCAGAACCTCAATTTAGTGTAGAACTGTAGAACCAATATCGTCCATAGATTAGAATAATCTAATGGTCTTGATTAAAAGAGTTAAGTTTGGAATTAGTGAAAAAAAGATTGGTAACAGTGATATTTTAATTTTTGGAGGGGTAAAAAAGGAAAAGATTGAAAATAGCAAAAAGATTGACATTAGCAAAATAAATATTTTTTTTCTTTAAATTAAAATAACATTAATATTATTAATTTTTAAATCAAAAAAATTATACCATAAAAACGAGAATTTTATACTCTTTAAAACGAGACCGGTCATGATATATTTTTTTCGAAAAAATTTTACGTGTTTATTTTTCGTAAAAAAAAAAAATTACCCAGACCACGATACAATATATCATGGTGAGATAATGAGATCATTCGATATCGAATGAACACTTTGATATCGTATATTTAACGTCAATGCAACACTGCATATACGCTCATTATTAACAGAGCTAAAATAATAGTCACAGTTAGTAGTCAAAGTTGGTGGATTTAACGAGAACGGTTATGATATATATTTTTTATTTTTCGTAAAAAAAATTTTACACAGACCACGATGCAATATATCATGGTGAGATCATGGGATCATTCGATATCGAATGAACACTTTGATATCGTATATTTAACGTCAATGCAACATTGCATATACGTTCATTACTAACAGAGCCAAAATAATAATCACAATTAGTAGTCAAAGTTGGTGGATTTAACGAGAACGGTTATGATATATACTTTTTTATTTTTCGTAAAAAAAATTTTACCCAGACCACGATGCAATATATCATGGTGAGATCATGATATCATTCGATATCGAATGAACACTTTGATACCGTATATTTAACGTCGATGCAACACTGCATATACGTTCATTATTAACAGAGATAAATAATAGTCAAAATTAGTAGTCAAAGTTTGTGGATTTAACGAGAACGGTCATGAATATATTTTTTTGAAAAAAAAAAATTTACGTGTTTATTTTTCTTAAATTTTTTTTTACCCATACGACCATTCGATGTCGAATGAACACTTTGATATCGTATATTTAACGTCGATGCAACACTGCATGTCCATTATATATTAAAAGAGTTAAAAAAAAATCAAAATGGACAGTCAAACTTGGTAGGCTGCTATTAATTCAATGTTAATTGTATAATTACCATCTTATCCCTAGTGTTATATTATAATCTAATGGTTTAGATTGGTTCTATGGTTCTGCACTAAATTAAGGTTCTGCAATGATCCCAACCCTATATATATATATATATATATATATATATATATATATATATATATATATATATATATATATATATATATATATATATATATATATATATATATATATATATATATATATATATATAATTCAGGTTCAAATAAGTATCCCTCGAAATCAAGTGCACCCGAAGGTACCGACCTTAAAAAACTTTTTAAATTTTTTTTTTTCACATAACCGTGTTTAATTTAATGTTATACGCATGATATATGAATTTCACATAGATTCACACTTTCTGTGTCCTTAAAAATTATGTGAATGCTCAATGCATATTTACGTGAATGGTCATCCATGTGAATGGTCATTTCACACCATTCACATTGTGTGAAATGACCATTCACATGATCTTTTTTTACCATTTACAATATTTATGATGTTACATCTTTTGAAAAAAAGTCTTATAATGTTGTCTTATACATGTCTATTAAAAAAATATGTGTGAATGATCATTCACATTAAGGTACGCTGAGTACACTGGAATCTTATAGGTAAACCTGATTAATATATATATATATATATATAACACTTGCGGCCAAAGTAATGGGGTGAAATAACTCATTTAAGTGATACACGAAAATCAACAAACACATATTTATGGTGTGGGTATTTGGGGTTCTCAACCGAGAGAAATAAAACCACCGATCGGTGTGCGGTTTTTGTTTCCCCCGTTTCTCGTGTGTTTGCTTGTGTACCTGGTACCGCTCGATCGTGTCATCACCAGTGGTACCGAAAAGATCTCATTCGTGTATTCTTGTCATTGAATACAAATGTACAAATTTTAATGAATTACATGTTTACTAATCTTATGTATATTTGATGATTCGTGTACGGAATTCGTGATTTTAAGAAACTTCCGTTGTACGTTAATTTAATTAATATTTATGTTTTTATGAAAAACGATACGAATTCCCAACAATTTTAATTTCAAAATATGGTTGTTTATGCTTTTTTAAATTTTTAAATATGAGTTATGATTTCTACCTATAGTTTCTAACTTTCTTTTATATAACCAAATATGGTTTTGTTAGTGTAATATATGATTCTTTGTTGTCTGCTTCTTGTTTTTTGATGTTTGATCTTTTGTTTTTTACACTAGAATTGAATCGAATCGAGTCAAGCTTGATAGTGTCGAGTATTCTATGAAGCTTGAAGCCGATCTCGAGTTTGAATCCTCAAGTTCGATCAAACTCGTGTGAATCACAACAATATTGTCGTGTTAATTGTTCCTCCTCCCTATTCAAAATGACAACACAGCATGGTTGTTAATTTGTTCCTCGGAGTAGTGAATCACAACAACGTTGTTGTTAATATCTTCCTCGTTGTTTTCAACCGTACTATTTAGTTTTGCTATCTCAACGGCGTTTTTTGCCAACAACACGATAGGTTGTCGAATGAATCACGTCCTTTCTAGCACCTTCACACTACTTCCTCACCGACAGCGTCAACATTTTGTTCTTCGTAGGTTTCATTCGCTCTTTTTCTCAAGTCAAGCTATATATCTTGTTGGAATTTACCTTCGATATTACCTTATCGAAGGCAGTCGATACATAAAAGAAGAACACAATATATATAATGTGGAAATATCACTTATTATAACGAATAAAAATATCTCAAAATCTCTGTTACAATCGTTTCCCTTTTGATATCCTAATTAAACTTGATATGTGTCTGTATGTACTAGATGTTTATGTGGATTACTACAAAACTAGGAGTTTTGAGTTTTATTATAAGACCAACTTGCATTAAGTAGATAATAATTATCCTAACACCCCATTGTGCAAGGCTTATCTCAAAGCCCTTTAATATCGGAAATTCTACCTATATACATTTATGAAAGTGCCTCTTGTCGTTTCATGGCTTATGGGCGTCGTTTTGAGGGGAAAACATTATTTATACCAGAAATTATTCCCTGTTCCATCCCATATGCTTTCTTACCATAGAACTATTTCTTTATTTATAAGAGTGACAGAGATGAAAAAAAAGAAAGAAATTATAACCCTTTTTATCCAAGGAAAATAAATAGAATATCAATTTTGATATAACGTTTTTACTCTTTAAATAATTTTAAATCTACTATTGTTATTATTATAATTTATAACCACAATTTTTTGTGTGTTTTATAATTAAAATTTTGGAATAATCCACATCAATATTGTTTAGAATTTAGGATTGTCATTTGAGAAGCTTATTTTAATTATCGTAAGTTTTAAAATGTAATTTTAGAAATATATTCTTTTATTAATATTAATTTCAAAACATATTTATAATGTTCATAATTTATCATTATCATCTAAATTTTAATAATAACATACAAATGGTATATGTCTGATAATTTAAAGAGGAGGTCGGTGTTTATTTATTGAAATGTTATTCTCTGTGCCATCCCATATAATTTCTTACCCTAGAACTCTATTCTTAATTTATAAGAGTGGCTGAAATGAAAAAAAGAAAGAAATTACAACCCTCTTTATACAACCCTTTTTATCCAAGGAAAATAAATAGAATATCAATTTAGATATAATGTTTTTACTCTTTAAATAATTTTAAATCTACTATTGTTATTATTATATTTTATAACCACAATTTTTTATGTAGTTAGATAATTAAAATTTTGAAATAATCCACATCAATATTGTTTAGAATTTAGGATTGTCATTTGAGAAGTTTATTTTAATTATTGTAAGTTTTAAAATATAATTTTAGAAATATATTCTTTTATTAATATTTCAAAACATATCTATAATGTTCATAATTTATCATTATCATCTAAAATTTAATAATAACATACAAATGGTATATCTCTGATGATTTAAAGGTATACGACTATACGTCGCAATAAATAAACATTCACAGAAAATATAATATGAAATTACATTCATAGCTCGTAAGAATTGACAACCAAGATAAATTCAAACTTTATCCTTTTAATAGCCACGCAAAATAAAATGTTATTTTGTTTTTCCCTTTATCGTCAGATTTAGTTTGCTTAAGATTTTAATTATCATGAGTTTTAATATATTTTAATTTTAATTTGTTTAAAAATTTATATGATTGTATAATTATTATAGCATTTATTGTGTTTTATATATTTCTTATCTAAATTTTTTTTTACATTATCAAAAAGTTACATGATCTTAATCATATCTTGTGGCAACGTGCGAAGTTCTTATTACTCGTTACTGACATACCTTTGCCATGGATACCACAATCACAATTGTATGAAGAACAAAATGTTCTCACGGATACCACATTCTCTGAGAACATAGACGGGTTGGAAAAAAAAAAACGTGTGAAACCTACAAAGAACCAAATGTTGAGGCCCCTGGTGAGGAAGTTGGTGTTTATTTATTGAAATGTTGTTTACACTTTATGAATGATAAGGGTCTAGTGTCTTCTCAAGAAGAGGAACAATGTTATTTAGGAATTCACCGACTGAACCACGACGGTTATAATCCGGTCTTCGATTTCAATTTTTAGTGATTTTCGGTTATTGGTTTGACCTGGTCTGGTTTTGTATATTTTTCAAAATAACTTGTACTTATTCGGTTCTAGTTTTCCCAATCAATTCGAACTAATTCTTAGTGGTGTTTGAGATGATCCTGATTGCATTTTTATGACAGCATTTTATGACAGGTTAGTTATTGTTATTATTATTATTATTTTGGATACATTAATTTCAGGGTAAATTATAAATTTCGTCCATGTGGTTTACTATATATTATGAATTGAATCATTTAAATTTAAAAATTACACTAACAGTCCTTGTGGTTGAAGTTTTGTTACGAATTTCATCTTTAGCCATTTAAAATGATCATTTTAACCTTAGTGTTTAATAATTATTAATTAAGTTGTTTTTATTATTATTTCTATTATTATTAAATGATAAAAAATTCTAAAATTTGTAAAGCTAATGGACCTAATCCATAATTGTAGTAAACACGGGGACAGAATTTGTAATATACCCTTAATTTTTAAAATTTTTAGAGGATAATCAAAGCATCCATTCACAGAAAATATCGATAAAAAAATCAAGTGTATATTTCAAAAACAGTTCAACACAAGTACGTACTTGTAAAACACGAAACGATGTTGCCTCCTCTTCAACCTGAAACACATTCTTTAATGCCTATTCAAGTACATATTTTATCCCCTATGATGTAAAGATACATATTTTTTTCCGGTTGCTTCAGTTTTTTAAGTTGATTCTAGAATACTGTATCGGTTCAAGATCTTTTGAAGTTGCAATTTGATTGGAGAAACCTCTTTCAACCCTACCTTACTCAAAGGTTTACTAACAATTTTTAAAAATTAAACTTTCGACTTCTAAACAAATGAGCTAGGACATTGCATAGGATGGTGAAATCACAGTTTCGATGTATTTTAGCTTTTAAGCGAAGGTAAGAACCTATTACATTATCTTTGGAAATTGGAACTACTCTGAAACCTGAATTTGGAGTATATTGACCGATGACCATGAAAAAAAATCGGTCTGAGCTCTAGGACCTGTTTAGCCTAACAACCGTGATAAATGCAAAAACTTAAATCTTTACAAAGTATCACAAATTATGAGTACGATGCAACTATTTTGTCTTTGGCATTGTACATTGTACTTATTTCTTTAATCTGTTTCTATGAAGCCGGAAGACTTGCATGCTTTATACGATCCAAATCCTATCGAATACTTTGATACAAACATACAAGATCCAAACGTTGTATTCTACTTGGGATTGTTCCTTGACAGGTGCAATTACTCCGATCTTGATTTAGTGCAAGAAGAGTTCAAAAACAATCTTGTTAGTGGTTACAAAGGTCTAGTAGGAAATATAACGCTATCTGTCATTCAATCATCTCAATTACCCAAGATTTTGCAGGTTGATGATACCCATCAGATGTTTTCAAACTCTAGCCGAATGGTACCCATTTACTCGAATCACAAACCTCATCATGTTGTCGCTTATTTTGCACCCGTGACATTCAGCCGCAGGGCTTATGGGTTAAATTTTGGGTTCTTGGCAGGTTGAGATATTGGCTTAATTGTGTATCTTGTCTTATTACTTTAAATTAGGTGTCATTAGAAGAGTCCCAAATACGTGTTTGTTTTATCGGTTAGGTCCTAATGAAAATGTTTTATCAAACAAACTTATTATAGTTTCTCTAATTTTTCATCATTGCCCTGAAATTAAAATAGCTTTATAAGTTTTTTTTTGAACAACAAAGTTTTATTAGAAAACCTACATTCAACCAAGAGCATTGAGACTGAGAACAATAGAAGAAAGAAGTCCACCAGCAAGAGGTCTAGCTAAAAGACATGAAAACTAATAAACTAAATCCAAACAACGAACAATCAACAATATGACAAGACATCATAGCTTTATCAGTAATGTCTATTAAAATTCCAATTTATTCGAATTATATTTGAATAAGAAATGTTTTATCAAGAAGATTCATCCATTGGAAGTGATTCATATAACAAAATTTCTTATAATGATGCAGTATATTAATATAGGGTTAAGTATCATTTTGATCATCCAACTTCTATATTTGTTTCATTTAACCATTAAACTATTTTTTGTCATGATTTAATCACTAAACTTTAATAGACAGGTCCTTAAGTTTTAAATTTGTTGTACATAATAATTTATCCAAAAGATGAATTTTATTTATACATCCCTATTAATTTTGAAGATATATAATATATATCTAAACCTTTTCTTTACGTGGATTATACATTATGTATGTAACATTTGTTATATTATTTTCAAAATCAATCTAATTATGTTTTCATTGGAGTTTAGAAGTCATAAAGGTTTATGTCATTTTATGAGCTTAGTAGATGTTCTTGACATAATATTTTTTCTATTGATTTAACTAAAATCTATCAAAACTTTATTGGAATTAACTAACAAATATTTTACTTCCAGGAAACTATAGAAATTAAAGAAACTTTAATGGAATTAATCTGAAAAAGAATATTAATTAGGAAATAACAAATTAAATAAACATCAATTTGGAGCATAAGCAATTTCATAAACTTTATAAATCAAATATAATTAGAATAATAAAGAAAAGATGCACAATTAAACCAATTTCATATTAATTATATTATGAATATTTGGTGGGTGGGGCTTTCATGAAAATTTTCACCCTTTTGTCCCATACATGACACAAATTACAAGCCAATCCTCATGAAAAAAATGTTCAATCCAATCCCTGTGTGAGTGTGACTGTATATTTTCTTCTCAGTTAAAAACCTCTATAAAAAGAGATAAAGACTTTCTATACCCATCCCCCCCACCCAAAAGAAAACCTTTTTTTCCCGAACATCCATCGACCGTTACCACTTCCTCTTACTCGTGACTCATATATGTACTTTCTATAGCAAGCACACGAGACCTCTTTTTCTCTGTCTGTATGCACAATCAAAAATTGAAACCATATTTCTACATGCCAAGAACCAACATTTTAACCCATAAGCCCTGCAGGAGGGTGCCCGGGTGCATAAAACCCGACAACATGATTATGTATGTGATTTGGGTACATGGAACCATTCGAGTAGAGTTTGAAAACATGTCATGGGTATCATCAAGCTGCATATTCTTGGGTAATTGAGACGATTGAATGACAGATAGTGTTATCTTTCCTGCTAGACCTTTGTAACCACTACCGAGATTGTTTTTGAACTCTTCTTGTACTAATCAAGGTCGAAGTAATTGCACCTATTAAGGAACAATCCCCAGTAGAATACAACGTTTGGATCTTGTATGTTTGTATCAAAGTATTTGGTAGGATTTGGATCGCAGAAAGCGTGTAACTCCTCCAGCTGCATAGAAACGGATTGAAGAACATGCATCACAAACATAACATACGAGGCCAATAACAAAAAGATAGTTTCATCATACTCGTTCATTTTTGATAATTCATAATGATTTGAGCTTTTCCATTTTTGAGCCTCGGTTGATAGACTCGTCTATAATGTTTCTCCAAACTTTCAAGTTTCAAGGTAGTTCCAATTTCCACAGATTACGGTTTCATTTAAGACCCTCTTAAATAAGTCTGAAATCTGAACCAAATCTAAACTTAGTTTAGTAGACTGTTTATTTGCATCCAGAGTTAAAAGGTTGACACATCTGAAATTCCCTCTTAATTGGAACTACTCTGAAACTTGAATTTGGAGAGAAAAAAAATTCGGTCTGAGCTCTAGGACCTGTTTAGCCTCAAGACGAGGCTAAACAATCGTGCTAAATGCAAAAATTTAAATCTTTACAAAGTATCACAAATTATGAGTTTGATGCAATTATTCTTTGTCATTGGCCTTGTACATTGTACTTATATTCTTTAATCTGTTTCTATTAAGTTGGAAGACTTGCACGCTTTCTATGATCCAAATCCTATCGAATACTTTGATACAAACATACAAGATACTAACGTTGGAGTATACCGGGGATCATTCCTTGACATGTGCAATTACTTCGATCTTGATTTTGTACATGAAGAGTTTAAAAACAATCTTGGTAGTGGTTACAAAGGTCTAACAGAAGAATAACGTTATCTGTTATTCAATCATCTCAATTACCCAAGATTTTGTAGTTTGATGATACCCATCACAAGTTTTCAAACTCTAGCCAAATGGTACCCATTTAATCGAATCACATACCTCAACATGATTATGTATGTGATTCGGGTACACGGGTACCACTCGGGGTAGAGTTTAAAAACATCTCATGGGAATCATCTGCATATTCTTGGGTAATTGAGACGATTGAATGACAAATAGCGTTATCATTCCTGCTAGACCTTTTTAACCACTACCGAGATTGTTTTTGAACTCTTCTTATACTAAATCAAGATCAAAATAATTGCACCTGTCAAGGAATAATCCCAGTAGAATACAACGTTTGGATCTTGTATGTTTGTATCAAAGTATACGGTAGGATTTGGATCGCAGAAAGCGTGTAACTCCTCCAGCTGCATAGAAACAGATTGAAGAATATCATAAACATAATATATGAGGTCAATAACAAAAAGATAGCTGCATCATACTCGTTCATTTCTGATAATTCATAATGATTTGAGCTTTTGCATATTAGAGCCTCGGTTGATAAGCTAGTCTATAATGTGTCTCCAAACTTTCAAGTTTCAAGGTAGTTCCAATTACCAAAAATTAAGGTTTCATTTGTTTGCATTAAGAAACTCTTAAAATAAGTTTGAAGTCTGAATCATATCTAAACTAAGTTTAGTAGACTGAAAGTGCCTCTTGTCGTTTTGTGGGGAATAAACCATTCATACCAGGGAAATTATTCCTTGTGCCATCCCATATGATTCTTACCATAGAACTCTTTTCTTAATTTATAAGAGTGACTGAGATGAAAAAAAAAGAAAGAAATTACAACCCTTTTTATCCAAGGAAAATAAATAGAATATCAATTTTGATATATTTTACTCTTTAAATAATTTTAAACTTACTATCGTTATTATTATATTATATAACCACAACTATTTATGTAGTTAGATAATTAAAATTTTGAAATAATCCACATCAATATTGTTTAGAATTTAGGATTGTCATTGGAGAAGTTTCGATGTATTTTAGCTTTTAAGCGAGGTAAGAACCTATTACATTATCTTTGGAAATTGGAACTACTCTGAAACTTTAATTTGGAGTTGAATTTGGAGTATATTGACCGATGATCATGAAAAAAAATCGGTCTGAGCTCTAGGACCTGTAAACAACCGTAATAAATGCAAAAACTTAAATCTTTACAAAGTATCACAAATTATGAGTATGATGCAACTATTCTTTGTCATTGGCCTTGTACATTGTACTTATATTCTTTAATCTGTTTGTATTAAGTTGGAAGACTTGCACGCTTTCTACGATCCAAATCCTTCGAATACTTTGATACAAACATACAAGATCCTAACCTTGTATTCTACTAGGGATTATTCCTTCACATGTGCAATTACTTCGATCTTGATTTAGTACATGAAGAGTTTAAAAACAATCTTGTTAGTGGTTACAAAGGTCTAGCAGAAAGATAACGCTATCTGTCATTCAATCATCTCAATTACAAAAGATTTTGCATCTTGATGATACCCATAAGATATTTTCAAACTCTAGCCGAATGGTACCCGTTTACTCGAATCACATACCTCATCAGGTTATCGCGTATTTTGCACCCTTGACATTCGGCCGCAGGGCTTATGGGTTAAATTTTGGGTTTTTGGCAGGTTGAGATCTGTATCTTGTCTTATTACTTTAAATTAGGTGTCATTAGAAGAGTCCCAAATACGTGTTTGTTTTATCGGTTAGGTCCTAATGAAAATGTTTTATCAAACAAACGGATTATAGTTCTAATTTTTCATCATTGCCCTGAAATTAAAATAGAGTTTTTTTTTAACAACAAAGTTTTATTAGAAAACCTACATTCAACCAAGAACATTGAGACTGAGAACAATAGAGGAAAGAAATCCACCAACAAGAGGTCTAGCTAAAAGACATGAAAACTAATAAACTAAATCCATACAAAGAAAAAAAAAACCCTTTTTTTCCCTTTTTTAAAATCTTTTTCTCTGTCTGTATGCACAATCAAAAAATGAAACCACATTTCTACACGCCAAGAATCAAATTTTTAACCCACAAGCCCTGCAGGAGGGTGCCCGGGTGCAGAATACCTGACAACATGATTACGTATGTGATTCGGGTACACGGGTACAATTCGGGTAGAGTTTGAAAATATCTCATGGGTATCATCATCAGGCTACATATTCTTGGGTAGTTGAGACGATTGAATGATAGATAGCGTTATCTTTCCTGCTAGACCTTTGTAACCACTACCGAGATTGTTTTTGAACTCTTCCAGTACTAAATCAAGATCGAAGTAATTGCACCTGTCAAGGAATAATCCCCTGTAGAATACAACGTTTGGATCTTGTATGTTTGTATCAAAGTATTCGGTAGGATTTGGATCGCAGAAAGCGTGTAACTCCTCCAGCTGCATATAAACAAATTGAAGAACATCAGAAACATAATGTATGAGGCCAATGACAAAAGGATAGTTGCATCATACTCGTTCATTTCTCATAGTTCATAAGGATTTGATCTTTTTGCGAGCCTCGGTTGATAGACTCGTCTATAATGTGTCTCCAAACTTTCAAGTTTCAAGGTAGTTCCAATTTCCAAATACTATGATTTCATTTGTTTGCATTAAGACCGTCTTAAATAAGTTTGAAATCTGAATCATATCTAAACTTAGTTTAGTAGACTGTTTATTTGCATCCGGAGCTTTTAAGGTTGGCACATCTGAAATTCCCGATTAATTTTAAGACGTGGAGAGTGGTCAGAAGTGGTTTTCAAACTTCAGACATTTAATTTTAATTTTTCTTAAAAACAAACACATGTGTATAGGTTCTTATATATTGATTTATGTTTTATATATTATGATTTCTTTGATTTATGTTCAATGGATTCAATCATTTGCAGAGGCAATTGAATATTGATTTGGTCGGGTTTCCAATCACATGCAGAGGTAATCGACATTTTATGACAGGTTAGTTATTGTTATTATTATTATTATTTTGGATACATTAATTTCAGGGTAAATTACAAATTTCGTCCATGTGGTTTACTATATATTATGAATTGAATCATTTAACTTTAAAAATTACACCTTGTGGTTGAAGTTTTGTTACGAATTTCATCTTTAGCCATTTAAAATGATCATTTTAACCTTAGTGTTTAATAATTATTAATTAAGTTGTTTTTATTATTATTTCTATTATTATTAAATGATAAAAAATTCTAAAATTTGTAAAGTTAATGGACCTAATCCATAATTGTAGTAAACACGGGGACGGAATTTGTAATATACCCTTAATTTTTAAAATTTTTAGAGGATAATCAAAGCATCCGTTCACAGAAAATATCGATCAAAAAATCAAGTGTATATTTCAATAACAGTTCAACACAAGTACGTACTTGTAAAACACGAAACGATGTTGCCTCCTTTTCATAGAGGTTATCGTCGTATTCAAGTACATATTTTATCCCCTATGATGTAAAGATACATATTTTTTTCCGGTTGCTTCAGTTTTTTAAGTTGATTCTAGAATACTGTATTGATTCAAGATCTTTTGAAGTTGCAATTTGATTGGAGAAACCTCTTTCAACCCTACCTTACTCAAAGGTTTACTAACAATTTTTAAAAATTAGACTTTCGACTTCTAAACAAATGAGCTAGGACATTGCATAGGATGGTGAAATCACAGTTTCGATGTATTTTAGCTTTTAAGCGAAGGTAAGAACCTATTACATTATCTTTGGAAATTGGAACTACTCTGAAACCTGAATTTGGAGTATATTGACCGATGATCATGAAAAAAATCGGTCTGAGCTCTAGCTAAACAACCGTGATAAATGCAAAAACTTAAATCTTTACAAAGTATCACAAATTATGAGTACGATGCAACTATTTTGTCTTTGGCATTGTACATTGTACTTATTTCTTTAATCTGTTTGTATGAAGCTGGAAGACTTGCATGCTTTATACGATCCAAATCCTATCGAATACTTTGATACAAACATACAAGATCCAAATGTTTTATTCTACTTGGGATTGTTCCTTGACAGGTGCAATTACTCCGATCTTGATTTAGTGCAAGAAGAGTTCAAAAACAATCTTGTTAGTGGTTACAAAGGTCTAGTAGGAAATATAACGCTATCTGTCATTCAATCATCTCAATTACCCAAGATTTTGCAGGTTGATGATACCCATCAGATGTTTTCAAACTCTAGCCGAATGATACCCATTTACTCGAATCACAAACCTCATCATGTTGTCGCGTATTTTGCACCCGTGACATTCAGCAGGGCTTATGGGTTAAGTTTTGGGTTCTTGGCAGGTTGAAATATTGGTTTAATTGTGTATCTTGTCTTATTACTTTAAATTAGGTGTCATTAGAAGAGTCCTAAATACGTGTTTGTTTTATCGGTTAGGTCCTAATGAAAATGTTTTATTAAACAAACGGATTATAGTTTCTCTAATTTTTCATCATTGCCCTGAAATTAAAATAGTTTTATAAGTTTTTTTTTGAACAACAAAGTTTTATTAGAAAACCTACATTCAACCAAGAACAATGAGAATCAGAACAATAGAGGAAAGAAATCCACCAAAAAGAGGTCTAGCTAAAAGACATGAAAACTAATAAACTAAATCCAAACAACCAACAATCAACAATATGACAAGACATCATAGCTTTATCAGTTATGTCTATTAAAATTCCAATGTATTCAAACTATATTTGAATAAGAAATATTTTATCAAGAAGATTCATCGATTTGAAGTGATTCATATAACGAAAGTTCTTATAATGATGCAATATATTAATATAGGGTTAAGTATCATTTTGATCATCCAACTTTCATATTTGTTTCATTTAACCATTAAACTATTTTTTATCATGATTTATCCATAAAACTTTAATAGACATGTCCGTAAGTTTTAAATTTGTTGTACATAATATGTACAAAAGATGAATTTTATTTATAGATCCCTATTGTATTTGAAGATATATAATATATACATAAAACTTTCGTGTAAGTGGATTATACATTATGTATGTAACATTTGTTATATTATTTTTAAAATCAATCTAATTATGTTTTCATTGGAGTTTAGAAGTCAGAAAGGTTTATGACATTTAGTGAGCTTAATAGATGTTCTTGAAATAATATTTTTTTTACTCATTTAACTAAAATCTGTCAAAACTTTAATGGAATCAACTAACAAAACCATTTTACTTCCATGGAACTATAGATTTTAAAGAAACTTTAATGGAATCAACCAATTTAGAATAATAAAGAAAAGATACACAATTAAACCAATTTCATATTAATATATTATGAATATTTGGTTGGTGGGGCTTTCATGAAAATTTTCACCCTTTTGTCCCATACATGACACAAATTACAAGCCGATCCTCATGCAAAAATGTACAATCCAATCCCTCTGTGTGTGAGTGTGACTGTCTATTCTCTTCTCTATTAAAAACCTCTATAAAAAGAGATAAAGACTTTCTATACCCATACCCCCCCCCCCCCAAAAAAAATCTTTTTTTTTCTTTTTTTTTTAAATCTTTTTCTGTCTGTATGCACAATCAAAAAATGAAACCACATTTCTACATGCCAAGAACCAACTTTTTAACCCATAAGCCCTGCAGGGGGTTGCCCTGGTGCACAATACCCAACAACATGATTATGTATGTGATTCGGGTACACGGGTACCATTCGGGTAGAGTTCGAAAAAAATCTCATGGCCATCAGGCTGCATGTTCTTGGGTACTTGAGACGATTGAATGACAGATAGTGTTATCTTTCCTGCTAGACCTTTGTAACCACTATCGAGATTGTTTTTGAACTCTTCTTGTACTAAGTCAAGGTCGAAGTAATTCCACCTGTCAAGGAATAATCTCCAATAGAATACAACGTTTAGATCTTGTATGTTTGTATCAAAGTATTCGGTAGGATTTGGATCGCAGAAAGCGTGTAACTCCTCCAGCTGCATAGAAACAGATTGAAGAACATCAGAAACATAATATACGAGGCCAATAACAAAAAGATCGCTGCATCATACTCGTTCATTTCTGATAATTCATAACGATTTGAGTTTTTGCATGCTTGAGCCTCGGTTGATAGACTAGTCTCAAATGTGTCTCCAAACTTTCAAGTTTCAAGGTAGTTATAATTTCCAAAGATTATGGTTTTCATTTGTTTGCATTAAGACACTCTAAAATAAGTCTGAAATCTGAATGAGATCTAAACTAAGTTTACTAGACTATTTATTTGCATCCGAAGCTTTTAAGGTTGGCACATTTGAAACTCCCTCTTAATTTGAAGACGTAGAGAGTAGTCAAGTCAAACTTCAGACATTTAATCACTTCAAAAACAAACACCTATGTATAGGTTCTTACCTTGACTAAAAGACATCGGAACCGTGATTTCACCCAACCGATCCAATCCCCTAGCTCGTCTTGTTTAGAAGTCGAAAGGATTATTTTTAAAAATTGTTGGTAAACCTTCGAGTAAGGGTAAGGTTGAAAGAGGTTTCTCCAATCAAATTGAGACTTCAAGAGATCCTGCACCGACTCAGTATTCTAGAATCAACTTATAAATAAAGCAACATGTATCTTTTAATATTAATATGTACCTGTGTATGAAGATAACCTCTGCGAAACTCGGTTCTGATTTTCATGAAAGTACTAGTGGTGACATTGGAATGGCAATACTCGTGTGGACTGCTAGGAAGCTGAATAGGCATTAACGATCGTGTTCCAGGCAGAAGAGGAGGCAACATCATTTCGTGTTGTAGAATAACAGGCGTTGGCCATCGCCATAAGGCAAAAGTCTTGAAGAATATTGAAACGAGACCTGCCAAGCTCACACTTGGATTTCGTCGACAAATAAAGGCTGCTAAAACAGCCAAATGAACACCTCCAAAGAACCCAAATAACTGCAGAATCAGATTATAAAATCAATAAGAAATGAAAATATTAAATGTAAAAGCCAATTAAGTATAACGGCGACCCTTACATTACCATACACCCCTCTCCTTTTTGCCCATAATTGTGAGTTTGAGACTTGCCATTAATTAAATACTTGTATTTGAAAAGGTAAAACAAAATTTAAAAATATGAAGAAGCAATGAATATCATTCCAGTTGTGCAAAACTACGAAAAGCCTTCAAATTTACCATAAGGCAGGTCGATCGAAAAGCCTTCAAATTTAAATCTCATTAAAGGAACCTTTGCATCCTTAACACAGTGGATATCTGACACTTCTATACATTTTGCAAGCATGTTGTGCAAAACTACGAAAAAATCCTCCTGTACAAAAATAAAACACCAACCTTGAAAAATAAATCACCATTGGTAGAGTTCTTAACTCATACATCCACTTTCAGCGACTGAGCAGTCGAAAACTAGGCCTGGTGCGTCATGCTCATGGAGCATCAGGTCTAGAGGTGGTGATTTTGGCCCAACAGGCCAAACCCACCGAAAAATGGCCCATAGTAAAAGAAAACTATGTTAGAATATAGTTTTTTAAGAGCCTTTGAACAAGATCTTCAAATATATATAAATTCGGTTTTTTTAACGTCAACTCGTTTGCTTAAATGGGCTGAAACCGCCACTAGCCACCTCTAGGCAGGTCTCAGGTTTTATGCCTGCTATCTACTCCTTTGATAGCCCAACCCTGTAAAGATCGTGCTTTTCACGAACCTTGAGTAGTAATGTCAAAAGTCCTAGATTTCACGGTGAATACAAAAAAGTAGCAGATATGTCAAAGAGGCAAACCAAGGGCCAACACACAGAGCATCAATACCAGACTCTGCATATGCACCTAAACAAAATTTGAAAACAAAATTAGAGCCAGAGAATATCTTGCCGCAAAGAAAATAAATTAATACTACAGAAACTCACACCAAGACCATATGATCCATATGTTAAAATAGTTGCAGAGGCAGCTCTAATTTGATTTTGTGGCAGCCTATGTAGGTAAGCAACCCTCTTAATCCATTTGATCACTATCTGCATGAACAATAAATGATGATTTTATAATTAAAATGTAACTATTTAATATTTAGATTTTTTATTAAATATGATCATTTATAACATCGAACCTTACTATTATAACGGTGACAAACTCTAAATGATCTATTAGAGCCATTAACGTTATAAATGTATTTGATTTGATCGTAAAACCGATAAATTAAGTTGACGATTAAACCTAATCAATGTCAAAATGTTAATTTATGGTTATGAATATTTGATTAATTCATTCTGGTTCCAATCCGATTTAATAAGACATTGTTTGTAATTTTAACATTGCAAAATATAGAAAACTGATGATAAGAACCTACTAACAGGATCATTTGTTTTATTTCTTGAATCTATATCGGATTTTCAATTTCACTCTTCGATGCTGGTTCAGTTGTGTTTCTTTGCTTGAATTGTTTGAAAAGTATTTTTATTTATTTGTTTTTATATTTATTTTTGTAATTAATATTTTAGACCCTTCAGTAACGCGCGGATGTTCAATAACTCATTATATATATATATATATATATATATATATATATATATATATATATATATATATATATATATATATATATATATATATATATATATATATATATATATATATATATATATATATATATGTATAGATTGAGGTTCAATTGAGAACTTTTATGCATCGGGGCACGTCGAGGCACTTTTGTGCATCGGATAATCCACCAAGGGTGCACAAAGGGCATTTAGGGAAAACTAAAGACATGATAATTAATTTATTTCTAAAAATTATTAAATGATAATTAGGAGTTACATTTTGAATTAAAATCTCATAGTAACTACATTCCTCGTTTTCCTCCTCATTTCTCTCTCTCTCTCTCTCTCTTTCTCTCTAATCGTGTTCTTCATGATTTTTATAATGATGATGAGTTGAAGACGAAGATTAACGATGAACAACGATGATGATGAACATGAACAAGAGAGGTAACTAATGATAATTATGAAGAACATGATGCATAGATGGATGATGAACGATGAATAATGATAATGCATAGATGGATGATGAACAATGACAATGCATAAATGAATGATGAACGATGAACAACGAAAAATGATGATGCATAAATGGATGATGAACAATGACGATGCATAGATAAACGATGAACAAGTTGAACATGATGCATAGCTGAATGAAGAATATGAACGACAAACACGATGCATAAAAGAATGATGAACAAGTTGAACACGATGCATAAATGAATTTGTGTATTTTTTTTTGTTAAATGCGTTTTTTTTAACACAATGCATAGATAAACACGATTAATGATGAAATGCATCGATCTCCATCATCTTTTTTGAATTTGTGTAAATTTTTTAAATTTAGAAATGTATCAATTGAATTTATTTAGCATTTATTATTTGATTATTTGTTGAAATATTAAATTTTAATGAGGTATGCACATTCCCCAAAATGCCCTTATTTCTTTGTTTCTATGATGCACAATATGCATAAAATTGTCCAACTATTTACCCTTTTGCCATTAATCTAATCCATACAATTTTTTGATCTAATGGATGATATAGGTTCTTTTGTACCTCGATGCATAGAAGTTCTCAATTAAACCTCCCTATATATATATATATATATATATATATATATATATATATATATATATATATATATATATATATTGGGGTTCGATTGAGAACTTTATGCAAGTAATTAATCTATTTCAATAATTCCAGCAACTTCGTTTGTAGATAATTAACATGGTATTTTCTTTTTATTCTCAGTATTTTGTTAGGCAGACGGTAATATTCAGCATGCTTTATTAAGTTTGATAAAAACTCAAGTAGATGCAGTATAAAATGATCCTATTTTTTTTATTTGTTAGTTAGTAGTTACAATCTTATCTTGATTTTTTATGAATTTAAATGGCTAGGATTCTGCCATGTCAGAAATGAGCCGAATAAAGTTGTTTTTAATGGATGTGATTGAGCCATGTCAACATAGGACCTATTAAATCTGATTTTCAAGGGTCGAGATGAATTCTAATATGATCTAAAGGCTGAAAAATAAAATAGTGAAAATACTTTTTTGTAAATAACATGACGTTTTTACCCATCATCAAAGAAAAGAAAATAACGACGACTTCGTTTTCTTCATGGTTTGCAACATTCTGTAATAAATTAAATGAAAATAAGTAAAAGTAATATTGATGTATCTAAGTTGATATATATAACTTAAATGTGTATAAAATGATTTTTACCTCATCATGTGAAGAAAGAATGATTACTTCAATTGTTTTTTCATTGAACTCTGGTTCGTACTGAAATGATTTAAATTGACAATATTAGAATGATAATTTCTAGAAAATGTTTGTAAAATATATGGTTGATAATAGTTGAAATTTCATTTAATGTTCATGTTTCACGAACTTCAGGAAATAAATATTTTTATATGGAAATGAGTGAAATTGGATAAAAATTTAAACCTATCTTAGATTTGCTTGCTTGCTAGACAGGGAATGAAAGAGGAGTCGGCCCGCTTGCGCCTTGCATTTTCTGCAGACAGGGTGAAAGAGAGGTCGAGTTCATATTCAATCAGCTGGAGACGTTTGAAAAAGAAATAGGTAGCTTAATTTCTGCATTAAATTAATCCATTTATAGGTGATTTATGTAACACCCCGATCACGACTGGACCGGCGATGTTAATTAACTAACTATCTAACCAAACACAAACTATATTTTTATTATTAAAACTGCCAATCTTTAAACTTAAATACAAATTGCTTTCAAATTACCAAATTAAAATTAAAACTAAACATTAACTAATGCTCATGAGCACTAATACTAAAATAAAATTGCTAAATCTAAATCCTCGAATAACGGTCAACTCTCTGCACACTGCCCATCATCACCCCTGGGTACCTGCCGGAAGAAAGAACACAGCATGAGCCAAACGCCCAGTACGGAGATCGATTACAAGTGCAACATATACAAATTCAAAGACTAAAGAATGTTTTGAAAATAAGTTTCTTTAAAAGGAAAGTTTTGAAAATGGTTTTTCTTTAAAACATAAATATCCACCTCCACACCAGATCAAACAAAGAATATAATGGCTGAAGCAACAAAGGGTTGGGTTATATTTACCGAGCGGCCTAACATCATAAACAATAATCCATCTCACAATCACTCTCAAGACTACACTGAGTCGCGCCACATCAGTGCATCTGGCCGGAAGGAGTGTATGGCATTACACCTCACTTCCGCAAAACTCATAACATAGCCTAGGATGCATCCATACGCCTCCCTGAAATAATCAACAGCTCATATCCCGAGCTAACATGATCTCCATCGATCATAAACATAATCTCAATCATTCATAATCATAATCATAATCACAACAAAAGGGAGACGCCGTAACCGATCACACTGTTACGGAAGTGTCATGCCATTGATGCCTGTGGTACCTCCACATGTAGTTCACTCGGTAATCCTAGCTCCTGTCTAATTTCTAGGGTTCAAGCATCACAAAAGGCCCGCATAAACATCTCAACTTTAAATAATCATTTCAATAACAAAAGGGCCACATTTCACAAAACATCATCAACTTCCATAACAAGCCATAAATATAATCAATTTCAAAATATGTTTTTCGCAAATGTTTTCGAGCAATAAAAATCGATATTTGCTTTCGATAATATAAATAAGGAAACTGACACGAGATATAAAAGTTCGACTGTCAAGTATTAGCATGCAATTCACACAACGAACAACTCAAGAATAACGCTGAAATGAAGTACGGGATCCGTACCTTAATAACAGCTCTGCAAAGTCACGACGACAGACTGAATCCGCTACGAATCTATTCGATCTATAAGAACGAACTTAAATTAGAACTCAGCTAGGTTGGTCTTCTAACTACCCAATCCACTATTTTAATACATACTTTTATTAATAATTATTAAGTTCGGTTCGCAATTATTGTTGGTTCAACTTAAAATATTTCATTAACCTTTATTAATCGAATCGGTGTTCCAATAATTAATTATGTAATTTATCTATACTTTAGTCGGTATTCAATCGCATATAATCTTAGTGTATTTATTTTAATCTCATTGAACATTTGAATTAACTTATAAGAGAACCTTAATTAAATGATAAGTCATTTATATATTTATTCCATTTTAATCCTTTAATAACTAGTAATAACATTTAATTGAAATATAACCGTGAATAATTAATTGATTTGTTACCCGTTAATTATTTTATATCGAATTGGTTCCAATATGTTAGGTTTATTAAATGGGTTAAAAAAAAACTAATTATTAATTAATAGGAATAATGATCTTATAAGAATTTTAAAATATAAAACAAATTTAGAATTATTTATTATTATATAAGTTTATTAATTATTTAAGTTTACGGGTCGGGTCGGGTCGACCCAATTACCTTTTCCTTTCTTCTCCCTTAACTTTCGGCCAACAGACCCACATACACAAGCACATTCCCACGATCTCTCTTCTTCCTCTCTCTCTCTCTCTCTGCTCTCCGCCTCCTCCGGCCGGCGACCGCCACCGCCTTTCACCGGCAACCACCAACAGCACCCTCGACTCCTCTACTCCATCTCGCTCCCTCGCTCAGCTCCTCTCTCGCTCGCACTCTCGCACACCACAACGACAGCAGCATAACAGCGACGCCGCCGCCGCTACAGCTCCATCACCGCCACCACCGCTCGGTCTCCCACGCTCGTCTCTCTGTTCTCAATTCTCGCACACTCACATCCCTCAACGGCCGCCGCTGACCAGGACCATTGCGGTCGTCCCTGGTGCGGCGCCGCCGGTCACAAACCACCACCATCGCCGCCTCTCAAACCCAAGTAACAGGTTCGTTTTTCTTATTTTGTATTTCATATAAATCTGGTTTTAATTTCTTGATTTGCTTCACAATTTTTAGATACAAAATATTATTTTTACAACTTAACAAGAACGTTATAGTTTAAGCGGAGTTCGTTACCTTGATCTGAACGGGAACTTGGTGAACCGTCTCGTTTATTTCCGATCTCCTCAGCAACTTGAACGGCCGGACGTAGGGTTTATTTGAGTTTCTTTTTCAGAGTTTGTAATTAGGGTTTAGGGTTTGAGATTAATGTTAATAAATACAGGTGTAACCCTAATCATCTGGGTTGGGCTTGTTTAGTGGATAATTATAATTAAGCCCATCAGATTTTATTTAATTTATCTGAGATTTATTACTTTGGTCTTCTTTAGTTTATTTATGTTTAATTAGACAAATATTATTTCTATTTGTTATTTTAAAATTCAGGTTATTATAATTTATATGAATAAATTCATGAGCTTCTTAACCTCCTTTATTTCAGTTGGTCAATCTTATCCCATTTTTTCTACTTTTTAGTTTGACATTAGTTTATATGAATATTATCTGAGTTATAGATTTATTCTATAGGTTTTGGTATTTTCTAACAATATCCTTTAATATTAGAAATTTTAGTTTATGTTTTTTTTGCTTTAATATTATCCTTATTTTGATTTTTTTTTCAGCATCAGTTGAAAGACAGACATGTAGGTTTTGTTAATTAAATTTTTTTTAATAGATGTATTATTGTTAGTTTCAGGTTTCTCTGATGTGTTGGTTTAACAACAGGATATTAAGGTTTAATAAAAGTATAAATACATCTATTTACCATTAACTTATACCAAAACTCTTTTAATGTTTTGTATTAAACATTAAAAACAATGTTTTTTTGTTTTTTAGTATATATTTTTTATTTTTTTTTTAAATCCAAAGAATCACAAAAATTATATACATGTTTACATAATATTTACATATACCATATATTCTTTAGAAAATTTACAACCAGTTCTTTTTATTGAAAATAATGGCACTTTAGGCAATTTCTTTGAGAAGTTGTCAAAAGAGAGATCAACAAAACTTGAAATATGTTAAAATATATATATTTTGATACATTCATACCTTGTATTGATGTAATTCCATCTTTAAGCCTTTAGGCCTTGTAGCATCAGCACCACCTTAGTTTGTTGTTGTGCTTGTTTTCAATTTGCAAACGGGCTCATTCCCTGCAACATTTGAAATTAAAGATTTGGATTCATCAATAATTTGTGAAAGTAACCTTACCGAAATCTTGAGAGTTAGTTATATATACTAATAGAGCATAATAATTGTTGGTGTTATTGTTCACAAAGTCAATTTAATTAAATATTGTGTTTGTAATTAAAGGGCTATAAACATGAAATGGAAATCTGAATGAAATACTGACTAAATTAATCAATAAAAAGTTAGAAACGTCAATAGATCACTTAAGTTGCTTATAATCAAAACAGTTAACCAAAACAGAATGAACACCATAGATAACTAATCAAAACTGAATCATTTTTACTAAAAAGCACATTGTGTTTTTCTTGGACAGCACCTTTAAATCTGATATGCATGGAATCATGGATGTTGTGGAGACGAAGTGAAATAGAAGTCGAATTCTTCGTTAATGAGAATTATGTCGTTTGAGAAGCTCATGGAGGGACACTCATACTTGCAGGTAGATTTTATTTTATTTTTTTTGCAGGAATACATAGTTTTTCTGCAATTATATAAATTACTGAAATTTGTTGAAATACAAGTCGCATACTTGTATTCTGTCATTATCTTTTTTTTGTTGCTTTCTTGTAAGGTAGTTATTGATTTAGTCAATGTTATCCCATTTTTTTCTGGAGTTGGGTTTTTCCTGTTTTAATCTACGAATACACTCTTTTTATTGATTAAATTAAATTTGTGTCATATCAGTTGGTCAACCTTATTCCATTTTTTTCTACTTTTTAGTTTACATTAGTTTATACGGATATTATTTGAGATATAGATATAATCTGTAGGTTTTGGTATTATCTAACAATATCTTTTAATATTAAAATTCTTAGTTCATGTTTTTTGCTTTAATATTATCCTTATTTTGAATTTTTTTTTTTTCAATATCATTTGAAATTCAGTAGATGTTGGTTTTATTAATTTTTAAAAAAAATTAATACATGTATTATTGTTAGTTTCATGTTTTCTCTGAGGTGTTGGTTAAACAACATGATATTCAGGTTTATCTACAGTATAATAAATAAGATTATTTATTATAGGAATATATTTTCTTGTTTGTTTGATTTAACATTGCTTCGTATTTAATGTAATACATTTTGTTTTGATATTTAGTAATTATTGATGTAATACCATTTTTTCTGCAGGTATTTTTATATTATAGTCAAAAATTCAGTACCTCAAACATCAATGTTTTTTTCGTTATTATATTTTTTTATTAGTTGTTTTTTCTTATTTTTTAAGGGCTGATATTATACATTTTTCTTCCCAAATTTTTTGTATTGGATGTGATACATTATCCTGCATGTTTTTTTTTTATTCCCATACCCCCAGATGATGGCTTACGTGTTGTTTTTCTTGATTCTTAGCGGCTGATATTCTGTTATGGAAGAGGCAACATATTTCGTGGGGCATCATTATTGTTGCAACCGTTGCGTGGCTTATATTTGAGCGATCAGGATTATCATACTTGAAGATTTCTAATGTATTGCTGTTCTTGATAGTACTGAGGTTTCTACATGCCAATTTTGCTTCTTTAAGGGACAAGTATGCATACTTTGACCTTCATAAATTGTGGCTTTGCCCTTCTTCTAGTATACCATCTTACTATAGCTGTTTAAATTGTTACAGACAAATTCAGACATTACCTGAACCGGTCTTGTCAGAGGACATGGTTAATTATGCAGCCACATCTTTTCGTATCAAAGTAAATTATCCCAATCTGTTGTTGTTTATTTGAAGGTCACATTTTCTTATTTCAGTTGACGTGCATTTTATGTGCTTGTTACTTATCCTGTCCAAATGTGTTTTTGGTGTCAGCATCATGAACCTTTTTGGTGTTCTTAAATATAATATGGGGGAGGACTTTGTTCGTAATTCTCGCCTTTCTTATACGATATGAAGGTTTGTAGCTTGCAATCTCATTGCTGTTAAATTTATTATTAATTCAAGGTATTTGAGGAGATGATTATTGGTTCCTGTGTAAAATATGCGCTATATACTTACTGGTTGCTATACTTTTGCAGGTTCTTATTTTGCAGGTTTTGTTAATTTATGATGAGAATAATGCTACGTTTTTTATGGTTAAAATAATACATTTCTAGTTTAAATAATTCCAGATAAATAGCAGTGATGTAGCCTTAAAAATATGAATAATAGTCGATCCTGGTTTAAATAATGCTATGTTTTTTTCTGGTTAAAATAATATATTTCTGGTTTAAATTATTCCAGATAAATAGCCTTTAAAATCTGAATTATAGCCAATCCTGGTTTAAATAATGCTACGTATTTTTCTGGATTCCAGATAAATAGCAATGATTTAGGCTTTAAAATCTGAATTATAGTCAATGATATGTTGCCAAATTAGCATTAAAAATAGGAATTTCTACCAATAATTGAATGCCACATGAGCAGATTTCTCTCTGCTCCGTCGGCAATATATATATATAATTATATTCCACAGTTGTCCATACGATTTTTCATCTTTTGAAGACGGGTTATTCGTTATTACATCATCGTTTGAAACATTGATTAATTCTTTCTCTATGATGTAAATGCAACAGTCACTCAACAATTTATCACCAATTGCGCAATTAATTGTGGAATTTGTGTTGAAGTTTTCTTAGATATTCTTCCACTTGATGGAAATTCGGATCGTGGTAATTTTTTTTAACAAAAATCAATTCATATTATATATTATATAATGAACTAAAACACTTAAACAAATATAATTTAATGTTAATGGTTAAACACTTAAAGTCTTAAACAAATAATAATCTAAAAGACTAAAACAACAATAAACATTCCTATATACAAGTAACAATAAAACTTATAATATAATCCTTGTCAAAACCCAAATATGAAATATCCAACGATGAATTAGCCCGATAAATAAAGATTCGATACACATGTATTTTTTAATTATTTGTTAAATTTGTAACAAACTACTAGGTTTTGATATATTTTCTTAGATTTTGTAACAAATTTTTTTATATGTGTAAAATTTATAAAACCTAACAAGGATATTAGGGTCGAAATTAAATATCATAGGGGTCAAGTTTTTTTTGATTATATATATAACACGTAAAATATATATATGAATTTGTCCCTGATTTTGGCATCATTTTTGATGGAATATGGATGCAAACTAATTTTAGTTATGGTTTCAACGTTAATAGTCTGCAACTTCAAATTTAATATATGAAAAATTGACAAATTTTGAACTATTTTTGTGTTCATCATTCGCTTTGTTTGATTCTATTTATGAGACAGAATTTCCTTAGCTTCATTTCATCATCATCAATTCATCATTGTTATTGTATTATGTTCCTTATCGATTTGTTTTTGAAATTTTCTTCATTGTTAAGTGAGTTTTTGATTTGTTCTTGTTAGTATATAGTGTGTAAAGATGACATTACTACTGCATCATCATGACTAATTTCATAAAACACTTGAGGGTTACACCAATGAGCACAACTGAGCAAATGCAATTAAACTATTGAATAAATAATATTGAATATTGTTTATGACACGAAATGATTATTGAGATTAGATTAATGGATGATTAATTATATTCTCAAAGTACGGGGACTATTAGTACAATATTAGATATTGTGATGATTTAATTGTCATTGGATGATAATTAAATAATTATCTGGCCTTTTATTTATTATTGGATTGTATTTAAATAACAGATTGAGTTATTTGAATTATTATTATCATCTAAGTATTAGATAATTATAAACAAATAAATAGAGATAATTATAAATAATTATCTAGTTATTTATATATATTAGATAATATATAAAAGATAAATTTTATTTAATAGATATATAATTATAGAGATAATTATATAAGGTTTAAATATTAAAGATAATTATTAAGGTATATATTATATTATTATATTGGAGTTTAATTAAATTAAAACTTTAATATATTAATTAATATATATGTATATATGTATATATACACACACTTGCGGCCAAAGTAATGGGATGAAATAACTGATTTCAGTGATACACGAAAATCAACAAACACATATTTGTGGTGTGGGTATTTGGGGTTCTCAGCCGAGAGAAATAAAACCACTTATTTGTGTGCGGTTTTTGTTTCCCCCGTTTCCTCGTGTGTTTGATTGTGTACCTGGTACCGCTTGATCGTGTTATCACCTGTGAATACCGAAAAGATCTCATTCGTGTATTCGTGTCATTGAATACAAAGGTACGAATTTTAATGATTTCATGTTTACTTATCTTATGTATACTTGATGATTCGTGTACGGAATTCGTGATTTTAAAAAACTTCCGTTGTGAGTTAATTTTATTAATATTTATGTTTTTATGAAAAACGATACGAATTCTCAACAATTCTAATTTCAAAATATGGTTGTTTATGCTTTTTTTAATAGAAAGAAATTACAACCCTTTTTATCCAAGGAAAATAAATAGAATATCAATTTTGATATAATGTTTTTACTCTTTTAAATAATTTTAAATCTACTATTGTTATTATTATAATTTATAACCACAATTTTTTATGTAGTTAGATAATTAAAGTTTTGAAATAATCCACATGAATATTGTTTAGAATTTAGGATTGTCATTTGAGAAGTTTATTTTAATTATTGTAAGTTTTAAAATGTAATTTTAATAATATGTTCTTTTATTAATATTAATTTCAAAACATATTATAATGTTCATAATTTATCATTATCATCTAAATTTTAATAATAACATACAAATGGTATGTGTCTGATAATTTAATGGTATATTTCGCAATAAATAAACATTCACCGTAAATATAGTGGGAAATTACATTCATAGTTTGTAAGAATTGACAACCAAGATAAAAACAAATTTTATCCTTTTAATAGACACACAAAATAAAATGTTATTTTGTTTTTCTCTTTATCCTCAGATTTAGTTTGCTTAAGATTTTAATTATCATAAGTTTTAATATATTTTAATTTTTATTTTGGGTAAAAATTTATATGATTGTATAATTATTATAGCATTTATTGTGTTTTATATGTTTTTATTTTTATTTTGTTAAATTATCATAAAAACAAATGCTCTTATATCTCGCGGCAACACGCGGAGTTCTTATTACTCGTTACTAACATACCTTTGCCATGGATACCACAATCACAATTGTATGAAGAACAAAATGTTCTCACGGATACCACATTGTCCGACTCGAGAACATAGACGGGTTAAAAGAAAGCTGTGAAACCTACAAAGAACCAAATGTTGAGGCCGCTCGTGAGGAAGTTGGTGTTTATTTCTTGAAATGTTGTTTACACTTTATGAATGATAAGGGTCTAGTGCCTTCTCAAGAAGAGGAACAATGTTATTTAGGAATTCACCGACTGAACCACGACTGTTATTATCCGTTCTGGTATTCGATTTCAACTTTTAGTGATTTCCGGTTATTGGTTTGATCTGTCTGGTCTGGTTTTGTATATTTTTCAAAATAACTTGTACTTATTCGGTTCTAGTTTTCCCAATCAATTCGAACTAATTTTAGTGGTGTTTGAGATGATCCTGGTTGCATTCTATGACAGGTTAGTTGTTATTATTCTTATTATTTTGGATACATTAATTTCAGGGTAAATTACAAATTTCGTCCATGTGGTTTCCTATATATTATGAATTGAATCCTTTAACTTTAAAAATTACACTAACAATCGTTGCGGTTGAAGTTTTGTTACGAATTTCATCTTTAGCCATTTAAAATGATCACTTTACCCTGTTTTTATAATTATTTCTTTTATTATTAAATGATTAAAAAATTCTAAAATTTGTAAAGCTAATGGACCTAATCCATAATTTCTAGTAAACATGGGGACGGAATTTGTAATATACCCTTAATTTTTTAAAAATTTAGAGGATAATCAAAGCATCCGTTCACAGAAAATATCGATCGAAAAAATCAAGTATATTTCAAAAACAGTTCAACACAAGTACGTACTTGTAAAACACGAAACGATGTTGCCTCCTCTTCAACCTGAAACACATTCTTTAATGCCTATTCAGCTTCATCATAAACGAGTTTCATAGAGGTTATCGTCGTATTCAAGTACATATTTTATCCCCTATGATGTAAGGATACATATTTTTTTCATGTTGCTTCAGTTTTTTAAGTTGATTCTAGAATACTGTATCGATTCAAGATCTTTTGAAGTTGCAATTTGATTGGAGAAACCTCTTTCAACCCTACCTTACTCAAAGGTTTACTAACATTTTTTAAAAATAAAACTTTCGACTTCTAAACAAATAAGCTAGGACATTGCATACGCCGGTGAAATCACAGTTTTGATGTATTTTAGATTTTAAGCGAGGTAAGAACCTACTACATTATCTTTGAAATTGGAACTACTCTGAAACTTGAATTTGGAGTATATTGACCGATGATCATGAAAAAATATCGGTCTGAGCTCTAGGACCTGTTTAGCCTCAACCGTGATAAATGCAAAAACTTAATCTTTACAAAGTATCACAAATTATGAGTATGATGCAACTATTCTTTGTCATTGGCCTTGTACATTGTACTTATATTCTTTAATCTGTTTCTATTAAGTTGGAAGACTTGCACGCTTTCTACGATCCAAATCCTATCGTATACTTTGATACAAACATACAAGATCCTAACGTTGTATTCTACTGGGGATTATTTCTTCACATGTGCAATTATTTCGATCTTGATTTAGTACATGAAGAGTTTAAAAACAATCTTGTTAGTGGTTACAAAGGTCTAGCAGAAAGATAACGCTATCTGTCATTCAATCATCTCAATTACCCAAGATTTTGCAACTTGATGATACCCATCAGATGTTTTCAAACTCTAGCCGAATGGTACCCGTTTACTCGAATCACATACCTCATCATGTTGTCGCGTATCTTGGACCCCTGACATTCGGCTGCAGGGCTTATGGGTTAATATTGGGTTCTTGGCAGGTTGAGATATTGGTTTAATTGTTTATCTTGTCTTACTACTTTAAATTTGGTGACATTAGAAGAGTCTCAATACGTGTTTGTTTTATCCGTTAGGTCCTAATGAAAATGTTTTATCTAACAAACGGATTATAGTTTCTCTAATTTTTCATCATTGCCCTAAAACTAAAATAGCTTTATAAGTTTTTTTATAACAACAAATATTATTAGAAACCTACATTCAACCAAGAGGTCTATTAAAAGACATGGAAACTAATAAATTAAATCCAAACAACGAACAATCAACAACATGACAAGACATCATAGCTTTATCAGTTATGTCTATTAAAATTCCAATGTATTCGAATTATATTTGAATTCAAGAAGATTCATCCATTTGAAGTGATTCATATAACAAAAGTTCTTATAATGATGCAGTATATTAATATAGGGTTAAGTATCATTTTGATCATTCGACTTTTATATTTGTTTCATCGAACCATTAAACTATATTTTATCGTGATTTAGCCAATAAACTTTAATAGACATGTCCTTAAGTTTTAAATTTGTTGTACATAATAATTTATGTACAAAAGATGAATTTTATTTATAGATCCCTATTATATATATCTAAAACCTTTTGTTTAAGTGGATTATACATTATGTATCGAACATTTGTTATATTATTTTCAAAATCAATCTAATTATGTTTTCATTGGAGTTTAGAAGTCATAAAGGGTTATGTCATTTTTTGAGCTTAGTAGATGTTCTTGATATAATATTTTTTGTATTAACTAACAACCATTTTACTTCCAGGGAACTATAGAAATTAAAGAAACTTTAATGGAATTAATCCTAAAAAGAATATTTATTAGGAAATAACAAATAAATAAACCATCAATTTGGAGCATAAGCAAGATTTCATAAACTTTATAAATCAACTGTATTTAGAATAATAAAGAAAAGATACAAATTAAACCAATTTCATATTAATATATTATGAATATTTGGTGGGTGGGGCTTTCATGAAAATATTCACCCTTTTGTCCCATACATGACACAAATTACAAGTCAATCCTCGTGAAAAAATGTAGAATCCAGTGTCACCGTCTATTCTCTTCTCTGTTAAAAACCTCTATAAAAAGAGATAAAGACTTTCTATACCCACCCCCCCCCCCCCAAAAAAAAAACCTTTTTTATTCTTTTTTAAATCTTTTTCTGTCTGTACGCACAATCAAAAAATGAAACCACATTTCTACACGCCAAGAACCAACTTTTTAACCCATAAGCCCTGCAGGGGGGGGGGGGGGGGGGGGGTGCCTGGGTGCAGAATACCCGATAACATGATTATGTATGTGATTCGGGTACACGGGTACCATTCGGGTAGAGTTTGAAAACATCTCATGGGCATCATCAGGCTGCATATTTTTGGGTAATTGAGACGATTGAATGACAGATAGCGTTATCTTACCTGCTAGACCTTTGTAACCACTACCGAGATTGTTTTTGAACTCTTCTTGTACTAAATCAAGGTCGAAGTAATTGCACCTGTCAAGGAATAATCCCCAGTAGAATACAATGTTTGTATCTTGTATGTTTGTATCAAAGTATTCGGTATGATTTAGATCGCAGAAAGTGTGTAACTCCTCCAGCTGCATAGAAACAGATTGAAGAACATCATAAACATAATATATGAGGCCAATGACAAAAAGATAGTTGCATCATACTTGTTTATTTCTGATAGTTCATAATGATTTTAGATTTTTGCGAGCCTCGGTTGATAGACTCGTCTATGATGTGTCTCCAAGTTTCAAGGTAGTTCCAACTTCCAAAAACTATGGTTTCATTTGCTTGCATTAAGACCCTCTTAAATAAGTTTTAAGGTTGGCACATCTGAAATTCCCGATTAATTTTAAGACGTAGAAAGTGGTGTATTCAAACTTCAGACATTTAATCTCTTAAAAACAAACACATGTGTATAGGTTCTTATATATTGATTTATGTTTTATATATTATGATTTCTTTGATTTATGTTCAATGGATTCAATCGTTTGTAGAGGCAATTGAAATATTGATTTGGGTTTCCAATCAAATGCAGAGGTCATCGACATTTCATGGTTCATTTTTATGTTTGTAAGCAGCAAGAATCCATTGTCTACAAGTTTCGTTGAATCGAATCAAGTCAAGTTTGATAGTGTCAAGTATTCTATGAAGCTTTAAGCTGATCTCGAGTTTAAAAACTGAAGCTAAATCAAACTCGTGTAGGCGAAAAAAGTTTTAAAATGTTTAAAAAGTTTTGATATATTTTATTAGAAAACGTTTAATGTTTTCAAAAACTTTCAAAAAGAGAAACATAAAGTTAATAAACTATTTTATTTTTAAGTTTTATTTACCAAAATGATGAGAATAATAATTTATATGTTTCTATAGTTTTAATCCTCAATAAAAAATCATTTAATTTAAAATCAGTTTATTATTTTATTATAATAAAAATAACAATACTAATATAAATATGAAACAAGTAAGGGTAAATTAGTTATTTTAAATGGTCAAAGGATGGAATCTATAACAAACTTCAATCACAAGGACTAGCAGTGTAATTTTTAAAGTTAAAGAATCTAATATATAATTGCTAGTAAACCACATGGACGAAATTTGTAATTTACCCTTAATTTTAAAATTTTTAGAGGACAATCAAAGCATCCATTTGATATGACATCTTTTGTATATATTTTTCGTATCATTTTGCCTTACATTCTGGCGGTTTTTGCTTCGATTTATATAGAAATGGTATTGATTTGCTTCACATTTTATATTTCGTAGGTTTGAGGCCGCCATGTTGCCAAAAGGATGGAAAATGAAGTGAAAACGTCGAATCTACGGACTTAGCCGATCTCCTCTGAAGCCACATTGCATTTTGCTGAAATCTGACACGTCATGACCACGACCTGGGATCATGACCACGACCTAGGGTCGTGATCACGACATCTCGTCGTGACCACGACACGTCAGATGTATAAAAAGAGAGCAACGATCAATTTAGGGCAATCTTCGTTTTTGTTTTAGTATAGCCGCCTTTTTCACGCATTTTAAGGTGCGATTAGTAGGTGTAGGTAGGGTTTTCGTTATTCAAGCATAGTTAGGGTTAGATTAGCTCAAGCATTCGGTTTTCCTTGGTGATTCAAGCATTCGGTTTACGATTTCTTCACCTAGTTCATCATCTTTAGCTACGGTTTTGGTACAATCTTTCCTTAAACTTTCTGAAATGGTTTTGTTTAGTTTAGATTTCGTCTATTTTATTGTTATTAGCATGATTAGTGAGTAGTTTTATTAACACTCACTTGGATTTTGTTTCTTGATGGATATATGAAAAGATTTTGATGTTTTAGTTGGAAAGTGTATGTCTCAATTGTGTATGATTTAATTGATGCGTTGGAATTGACAAAATCGGTGTTATGTTTGATTTTCTAGCATTATTGTGATCATGAGAATTGAATTTAAATGCTGATTTTTACAAACTTTATCAAATTTGTGTGATTTGTTAGTTTGTTGCCATTTCTAGCATTATTGTGATTATGATATGGTAACTAGTTGATAAATTGTGAAACTATTGCATGAAATTGATCCTTAGCATTATTGTGATCATAGGGTTAATTTGATCTTTAAGTTCCATGAATATGATATGTGTTTGTTCGATTAAAATGAATGTTTAAAACCGATTCCGAGCGCTTGTCGTGTAGAAAGTTTTGGTTTTAAAAGCTAGTTTTAGTTGGTTGATTCTTTCGTAAAAATGCATGTTTTCGCTAGTTTTATGGGGTTGGGGAATACTGGAGAACTCCATACTTGATTCCTAAAATTAGCGGGATGTGTTCTTTAATTGTCTTGTACGCATTTGATTGACATACATTTGTGCTTTAAATGTTAAAACGGTTGGATTTAGTTCTAACTTGTTTTCTGTTTCAATTAAAACATCCTGAGTGTTTATTCACTTAATTCCTTTTCATAAATCCTAGAGAACAATTCCAAGTGGGTGTTGCTTTTATTATTTGATCTTTATCTTGCTTAATTGCTTTTGATAGTTTAGATCATCATAGTTTATCTTTATCTCTCATTTTAGTTTAAGTATCTTAGTTTAATTTCGATCTTAGGTGCATTCATGCATTTCGTAGTTTAGTTTAGTTTAGTTTGTAGGTAATCCATCATTTCCCCCTTTTAAGTGGCTAGATATTAGTGATAATCCTAGTATCGGTATCTCAATTTTATTCGCCGTTCCCTGAGTTCGATAATTCCCGAGGTCAGCTTCAAGCTATACTATTTACGACTGGTACACTGCCAGTGGTATTTGGTATAACTTAGGTTTTCTTCTATTCTTTTGATTTTAATAGCCAAATCCGCGAAAGATCACCATTCACAGAAAATATCAATAAAAAAATCAAGTATATATTTCAAAAACTGTTTTGGAAGTTTATTTTTTTAAGCAAACAAGAAGTCATTTTACATGTTAACGAGTCTCTAGGTGAACAAAAGATGATCTAAAAGTTTGCAAACCATAAGAAGAATACTTTTTTCTATATAAAAAGAAATATTATATGTTGGTATGTAAAGATGCAAGTAGAAGGTTTTCTTATTTCAAAAGCAAATAATAAGGTCTTTTAACTTTTACCAAACAAACAGTCTTCTAGTAAAAACATCTTTCCGGTTGAAGACATAAGCATAAATAAGGTCGTTTTTTAAAAAACAACAAAACTTGATCGTTCTATTAAGAATTAAACAAATCTCGTTTATTGGATATAACTCTATCAGGTTGTGGTTGTGTGCTGAAAGTGGATGAATGAGTAAAGAAATCATACAAGGGCAATTTTCTTGTTAAATTCGTGTTTTATCGTTTGCGAAATAGATTTTCTTTAGTTCTGCACGACATGCTTATGAAATGGATACAAGTGACAAAATCGACTGTGTTACAATAGACTTGGTACTAATTTTCCCAAAAGATCATTATTGTTTCTTTAATTTTTATTTTGAGGTAGTTATTTAGTTCCTTGAGGATGTTTATTTCGCGGTTTTTGGCAACTTTCTTTGTTAAAGAAATCCAAATGTGAGCTTTGCGGGACTCGTTTCAATCTTCTTCAAGACGTATGCATGGTTTATGTTCATGACCAATAGTTCAACACAAGTACGTACTTGTAAAACACGAAACGATTTAGCCTCCTCTTCATCCTGAAACACGATCGTTAATGTCTATCAGCTCCATCAGCACTTTCATGAAGATCATAACCGAGTCTCACAGAGGTTATCGTCGTATTCAAGTACATATTTTGTCCCCTAGGATGTAAAGATACATACTTTTTGCTTGTTGCTTAATTTTTTTAAAGTTAATTCTACAATACTATATCGATTCAAGATCTCTTGAAGTTGCAATTTGATTAGAGAAACATCTTTCAACCCTACCTTTACTCAAAGGTTTACTAACAATTTAACGTTTTGAGCTAGGAGATTGCATAGGCCGGTGTAATCACGGTTCCGATGTATTTTACCTTTTAGGCGAGGTAAGAACCTATTACGTTATCTTTGGAAATTGAAACTACTCTGAAACTTGAATTTGGAGTGTATTGACCGACGATCATGAAAGAAAAAACTGAGCTCCACGACCTGAAATGTGATAAATGCAAAAACGCAAATCTTTACAAAGTATAACAAATTATGAGTACGATGCAACTATTTTGTCTTTGGCATTGTACACTGTACATATATTCTTTAATATGTTTTTATGAAGCTGGAAGACTTGCACGCTTTCTACGATCCAAATCCTTTGATACAAACATACAAGAAAACCCCTAATATACGAGGCCAATAACAAAAAGATAGTTGCATCATACTCATATATTTCTGATAATTCATAATGATTTGAGCTTTTGCATTTTTGAGCCTCGGTTGATAGACTCGTCTATAATGTTTCTCCAAACTTTCAAGTTTCAAGGTAGTCCCAATTTCCAAAAATTATGGTTTCATTTGTTTGCATTAAGACCCTCTTAAATAATTCTGAAATCTGAATGAGATCTAAACTTAGTTTAGTAGACTGTTTATTTGCATCTAGAGTTAAAAGGTTGACACATCTGAAATTCCCTCTTAATTTTAAGACGTAGTAGAGAGTAGTCAGCAGTGGTTTTCAAACTTCAGACATTTAATCACTTAAAAACAAACACCTATGTATTAGGTTCTTACCTTGACTACAAGACATCGGAACCGTGATTTCACCCAACCGATCCAATCCCCTAGCTCGTCTTGTTTATAAGTTGAAAGGATTATTTTTAAAAATTTTTGGCGCACACACACACACACTTGCGGCCAAAGAAATGGGGTGAAAAAACCGATTTTAGTGATACACGAAAATCAACAAACACATATTTGTGGTGTTGGTGTTTGGGGTTCTCAGCCGCGAGAAATAAAACCACAAATCAGTGTGTCGTTTTTGTTTCACCCGTTCCTCGTGTGTTTGATTGCGAACCTAGCGCCGCTCGATCGTGTCATCACCGGTGGATACCGAAAACATCTCATTCGTGTATTATTGTCATTGAATACAAATGTACGAATTTTAATGCTTTCATGTTTACTTATCTTATGTATACTTGATGATTTGTGTACGGAATTCGTGATTTTAAAAAGCTTCTGTTGTGCGTTAATTTGATTAATAATTATGTTTTTTTATGAAAAACGATACGAATTCTCAAAAATGGTATCAGAGTCATCTCAAGTAACATAATGATAGTATTATTCATGTATTTATGTCCAAAATTTTTAAAGTTTTGATTTTTATGATTAAAAAGGTTTAAAATATCGAAATCGATAATTAAAACGTTTAGGGTTTAATTCGGCTTGGAGAAAATCGACCAAAGGGTTTGGATACCACTTGGTGATTCTCAGCCAACCTTGGAGTTTATCGGAACTCGGGATTTTGAAACCTTAGTTCGTTTTATTTAGTTGGTGTTTGATTGTTTAAAAGCGTTTAATTAATTAAATTCGAAAATTAAACGTTTCGGTTCGCGAAATCAAACCTAGTGATTTCGGCCATGGGTTGAGACCCATGACCTCTCGGCTATGATGTGGTAGTCGAGGTGATGGATTGTTTGTTCCGTCTTGTTGTTTAATTCACGGTTAAACTCGAACGATTAAATTAAATGCGTTAAAATCGAATCAATAAATCAAAAAGTGTTTGGTTATTAATATTTAAACATTTGTGACAAAATATATAGTTCGTTTTTATAAAATTAAAGTAGGAGACTTTATAAGTTTTATAAAATTCACAAAACGGTTTAAATATTATTCAATTCGATATTTAAACGATTAATTGTAATATGTAAATCGAAATAATCAAAGTGAGTTGATTACTGGCTTCGATTAATTTTAGCTGTCAAAGAGTTTAATACCCTACTTGTTTTCGGTTCATATGGGTTATTGAACCCGAGTATGAGTCAGTTAACTAAGTTGGTTCGATTCTGTTTTCCGGTAATTCGTCGTTTTAATTAAAAGTTAAGTTTTAATGTTGAAATTAAATTAATGCCATCAATTGTTTGTTTAAATCAGCCATATTTTTTTTTAATCTTTGGCCTGATAAAAAAAAATTTAATGGTAATTTTAATTTATAAGTTGGATTTAATTTATGCATTTAATATTTAGGTCCATAAAATGCATTATAAAATTATAGAGAGTTTAATAAGGATTCTATTTTCAAATTGATGAAATCGTGACTTTAAGTTGCATGCTCGGTCATGGTTTAATGTTTTGAGATTTAATCTCGACATTAACGTTTTTGATAGAAATCATTTAAAACCATAAAGAAAAGTTTTTGGTGTTATTTAAAGATGATCATTCTTTTGAAAAAGACATATTTATTGGTAAATTGTTCATTTTAAAAATTTACATTTATAATAAAGTTTATTTTTTATAAAGCGTTTCTATTAAATAATAGTTGATTGATAATTATGTAAAGGAAGTTTAAATAGTAAGTTTAAATAATAACTATATTTATTAAAGGTTGTTTAATAAAAAGTTTCTTAAAATAGTAAGTTTAAGTTTCAATGGTGTTTCTGTAACGACCCAACTTTAAATTACAGCAATTAATAATGCTTAACGTTAATTGTAAGTTAAATGATAATTGTTCTAAGAGATTTAAAATATAATTTCAAAGTAAGTACTTAAATTGTTATTTAGTTAATAAAAGTCATCAAGTGGACTAAATTATAAGTGTATAAATTATAATGTTAATATAAAGAAAATGGAAGAAAAGCAAGAATAAGGAGTCAAATTGTAAATTAAACAAGTTTTGAACTAAGTAAATACCCAAAGAAATTATGTGCTCATTCATTTCACTTAACCAAAAACAAACTTCTTTGCTTCTTTCTCTCAAGCTACGGTTCCAACTAATCCATCACAAGACTTGCAATCAAATTCAAGAAACCATCAATTTAAACTCAAGTATCAAGATCATTACAAAGATTTTGAGGTAATTTCTATGTTTAATTTGTTCTTTGGTCCCATTTGAAACCTACGGCTCCTGTGGGTTTAAGAAAACAAAATTGATCTTCAAAGCATGAAATTAACCAAGATTAGTGTTACAAGTTTGAAATTTATAGCATGCATGTAATCCTTATGGGTTTAGTTCATCATATTAGCATTTTGAAACCTTAATTCATATTTTAAAATTGAGAAACTGAAATTAATATTGCTGCTGTTGTTTGCTTCGGTTTTGATCAAACGAGAAGGCCAAGAAGGCCATATGGCCTTCAACCAAAAACCTTGAGATATTGTGAGTGTTTAGTTCATTTTAAGAAGCATCAATCGCCCTTATACCCTTTGTTTACTGCTGTATTTAAAAGAAAAACAGGAAAAAAAATGCAGGTGTGTG